>WIXG01000246.1:0-118279 GCA_009869945.1 Mesaphorura yosii | reverse complement strand
CTTTTCTCACTTAAATGGCGATAAAAATCGCACGCGTGATCAGAACGATCTGAAATTTTCTCCACCTATGTATTTTGAGCTGGGCTTTCCAGTGATGTATCGCACTTATGCTCCACGTCTCCAGATTTGGCTGTGGAAGGGGACAAAAATTGTTTGGTACCCTGTACATGCATCCTGCATTGGACCAGTGCAGCGTGGTGGCATCATGCAACTCATGCAAGTGTTAAAGAATCTCACTTAACTTATAATTTTGTAAACAAGATCAGCTACATCGGGTCACTGGATCATTAAGTTGAGGTAAAATTGGTTCAAGACATGAATAGGGAATAGGAAGGAAACCAAGATTGTAGCGTGAAACGGGTGTCCCCTGAAAGAGTCATTGGTACTTCCACAATTCAAACCCCGCGCATTAAGATTCGCTTTGGACAACGCCATTTCCTTCACCTGAATGAGCAATGACGTTTGAGTTGGATTTTCCATAAAAGAGATCGGCGCCAGGCCTGAATTGAGCAGTCACAACTTCACTTCAGCAGGTTCCAGGAGAATTGTTTCCAGACATTTGTTCCAGGATAATTGTTTCCAGTTGAAACCTGTAATACTCCTGTTGAGATTGTCGGCATTACCCCAGACCAGGGATGGCACTGCATATATATCCGATAGATATCGAGTGATATTTTTGATATTTCCATATTTTGGCTTAAAATGATAACCAAGTAGCTTTAAAGCATTTTGCGCATGTTTTCGGGAAAGTATCGTGATATTTTTGATATTTTAAAACACGCCCAAAAGCACGAAAAGTTGGCAGAATAAGGAAGGGATGGCGATAAATATAGAAAATATCAAGGGGTCAAAGGAAAATATCCGATAAATATCAAAATATCAAGATATTTTCATAAACATCGTGATATTTTCCATCTCTGCCCCAGACTAGCGATTTCAATGTTGTATCTGCAAACCAGATGGGTTAAAGTTAAGGGCGTTTGAACTAATTTATTGACCTATCGCTCTTAGTGCATTCTAACTTGAGAGGGGCCTGTCTTGCTGAACTCATGGCTGAATCGCTGACTCACACTCGTAATTTCGCAATGAAGGTAGTTCGAAATTCGAACTATTGACATACAAGTTCGAAGAGGAGGAATTTGTCCTTACATTTTCCATTCAGACCCTAGTCAAATTACGAATCAGAATTACGAGATTCGAACAAAAGAACTTCAATGAACTTGACAACATAATAATCCCTGTCTTCCCTGCCCTTCTAGCCTCTTTTGTTCACATATATGAAGTAAACAACACCTGAACCGAGCGCAGCGTCCGTCCGTATTGGATAACCATAATTTTCCGTCGCATCATTTGTCACCCTCGACTCTTGACAAACTGTTAAAACCACGTTGGTCGCGTACACATCAGCATTCAGCACAAACATAACTATTATGTAAGGATTTCATATGACAGTTAATTCGGCTGTCGGACGGATATTCATAATTTCCAGTGACGCGATGGTCTTTTCGGTGCTGCAAATGCGGTGCCCTATTTTTATCGTGTCGCGACGCAGCTCCGTTGAACGATTGAACCTTTTCCTGCTGCCTGCCCATGCCTATTTTATTTGTATGGTGTGAACTTAATCTTTTGTGTGAAGTGCGAAAACAAGATCTGATCTGAAATGAGCAATGAAGGGTGCGGGCTTAAAATGAACAGCACAACATGTAACATGGTGTTAACTGCTGAACGCTAAACAGAAAAGGTCGGGCTGGATTATTACGTGTACCGTGAACGTATTACATGGTTGGAAGAATGTGTACTCATCTTGAATAATATTGTTACTACTTACTCTTGGATTAACAATGGAAATAATCCGTGTACTTGACCACGAAATACCTTGCCATTGCCACTCAACAGGACAATCGAGTTCAGTTTCCATACCCCGTGTTTCCATCGCCGAGCTGGAGCGATATGCTGCTCTTAAAATGAACGAAAGAATTCGGTACTCGAGCCCACGTGCAAAACTCGCTGGTCGCTTATTTATAACGGCTAATTATCCACGGTCAGGCACAGAGCAGCACAGAAAAATGTGAATCATAAATGTAATTTGTTATAGGGGAATTCCCAAGTGTCATCATTATTGTCCAGAGTGAAATACGACACCCTCTCTTGTCTTCACTGATTCACTGCGCTGTGCTGCAGTTCCGATTCCGACTTGTGCTCTCCTTCATGAAGGCACTGGCAGTCATCACCATCGTCGTTAGTAATTCAACCCCCTGCAAATTGATTATTTATGCGATAAAGAGTTTAGTTCATTAAATCTTGGCTTCGCTGCTCGAGTTTGCTTGGTTGGGTTGTTGTTCAACAACTAATTAATCTGCCCATCTGTGTGCGACTAATTTATAATCTCCGACTAATTGCAGAACTGCGGCGTGGAGGCAACGGGCTGCCGTAGGATTCAGCAGAACTAGAATAAGGTTGGTGAAAAGTAAAGTTGGATGGACCCGGCACCGCCGCATCGAGAAAATCACCGAGCACACAACACAAATCATATTAAATTGGATACTTGACACCACTTGAGCGTTATTCAGTTACGCCTAACAAGTACTTACGACTTACGAGAATCTTGTCAATTTGATCCCACTACAGCACGAGTACGCGTTGGAGCACCCTTCAACACGCCTCTGAGCCTTCGCCTATTCGTCTTTCACCAAGACTTTCATGTTCGTGTGCAAGTTCTCGCGTACGCTGCATCGCCTTTGCCTTGCCTTTCCTTCATGCTATGCTGGCTTGGTTGCATGCGCCCCTTGAAAATGATTGAAATCTGACACTTTATTTCGCACTCTCGGAGCGTAAAGCATAGAGCACGGAGACGGAAAACGAAATGAAATGAAAAATACAAACAAAAAGGGACAACGAAATATGTGATGAGATAAAATGAAATGTTAGTTGCTCGTATGCTCACTCATAAGAGGGAATCCGTCTTTCGCTGGTGTTCCGTGTGCCCCCGCAACTAATTTGGAGCAGAGGCGGTGGCAGATAATTCCAGGTTGCTTAATAAACGCGTATGACAAAGAAAATTCGAAGAAATCGTAATTCCATAGCCAAAGAGCGTCATATTTCTACTTCTTATCCGAAATGGCTGACGGAAATCATGTAAACAGCAAAGCAACGTATCAAAACCAGCAACGCGACGACTTGCACGGAAGAGAAGACATAATTCTCACATTCAACGAGTCTTGTCCATTTGCCATTTCTAATTACGACGGCTGTGTGAAAATTATTAGGAATTGTGAATCATTCTTAAAAACTAACCGAAGACAAAAAATCGGGGTATCAAATATCTGACAACGCAAGAGCAAAGTTAAAAATTCTCGCTCGTTTCAGTTGAGTCGAAGCTGAGCGAAATGTTTCCAAGTTCCAGGACAATTTCCAAAGTAATACTTAAATTGTGAACCCGCTTCTCCATTAAATTCAAATCTGCGCGACACGAATGGTTTAATTATCTAGAGTGTCGTCTTTCAGCCCGACTCACTCTTTATCAGTAAAATAACCAGTTTATACGCTTGTAATCTGTAATCCTTCAACAATAAGCAGCTTTCCTGTGTGTTGTGTGCTATTGTTCGAGAAAATTGAAAAACGAGAACGAAAAGGGTTCCATCCACCATTTGCTCTGCCACCCAACCAGATCCTGCACCGGAGCGGGATCTCCACCCATTTCACGAATCCTCCATCCCCTGCCTGCCTGTTGGATCGGATTCAACGATCTTTATTTTCCGGAGTTTGAGTTTCAGGCCAAACTCAAAGCTCAAGCCTCCACCATTCACTTGCACTCACGATCAGCATCCCAGCCTCTGTCAATATAGGCATAACACACTACTCTTTGTACTTTGTAGCTTTCAAGTTCTTTTAGAAAAATTTATTACGAAGCAACTCGCACAAGTGAGAAAATTGTCTCACGATAGACTTAAGCAGGCATCAACAAATCGCGAGTCGCAGTCGCGTCGTTCAGTTTGTCTCAGTTTCCCTTCCGCTTCACTTGCAAATTGCAAAACAAAGTGAATGTTCTCTAAATCTTGGATTTCAAGTGCAAGTGAGTTCATCACATCGCGAATCCAGTGAATGCTCGCAATATCTCCCAATTTGCCCGTCCATTGGCGACTCCAGTTTAAGGACTTTAATTCCATTGCATTCAATCGCCATTGCATCAGACCATGAGTGGTTACGCTTACGATTCAATTGCTTCCGTCGGATCTGGAGTCCGTGATGACCGATACAGTGCTCCGTACTCGTACTCGCCGCCGCCACCAGCAGGATCGGTCTCAAGCCCTTATTTGAGTGCATTGCAAGTAAATGGGTCTTTCAACAACCTGCGTGATCGTCACGACCCCGACATGGATGCTGACTCAGGTTCTGAGCTCACAATTGACGAGTCTTCTTCTCCCCACCCAACGATTGGGGAGAAAAGTGGAAGTGGTTCGGTGGCAGATCGCGAAAACTCGCCACCCACTTCAGCCAACTCGTCACTGATTCAATTGTCCAGCTCTTCGCCAGATAAAATTCTCATGCACGGCCCAGACATCAGCAGAATGCAGGACGCCGGGTCATCTGGCCCGTTTCAATTCACAGCCACCCAAGTCTCTTGTCTGTGCGAAGCTCTGCTTCAGGAACGCAACATAAATCGTTTAAACCATCTTCTATTGTCATTACCACGCGAAATGCAAAATGGATCCGAGTCTGTGATCAGGGCAAAAGTGTTTGCACTGTTTGCGAAAGACGCACTAAATGACATGTACAAGCTGATCGAGTCATACGAATTCTCAAACAGGTAAGGTCGTTTCCGGTTTTAATTCCAGGATTTCCATTTCCAGCCTTGCAATGAAGCGCACCTGCAATAATCCATGACACGTAATGGTAATTTGCTGCAGGCACCACGAAGAACTGCAGAAACTTTGGTACGCTGCCCATTACAAGGAAGCCGAGAAGATTCGTGGTCGCTCCTTAGGCGCAGTGGAGAAGTACAGACTTCGACGCAAGCATCCGCTGCCCCGGACCATTTGGGATGGCGAAGAGACGGTGTACTGCTTCAAGGAGAAGTCGAGGAACGCGCTGAAGGAGTTTTACCGGCGCAATCGATACCCAACGCCGGACGAAAAGCGGACCCTTGCTCGTATGACTGGACTCACGCTAACGCAAGTGAGCAATTGGTTCAAGAACAAGCGACAACGTGATCGGACACCGTCACAGTCAAGGTAATATTGCCCTAGCCTGGACCTGAAGTGCTTGACCAATCTAAGCGCATAAACTAAAAACAAAGGAGTTAATGGTCGTTCACATGTGGGACGGCAATAATTACAAGCGGAGACCCTTCGAATTCGAACAATATCCATTACCAGTTTGGTCGTTGGATCGTGTAACTGAATCCCAAGCAAGCACGGTTTTGCTGTTCGCTCTCTTTCATGTGTGTATGAGATTTCATGCAATTCTCAGAATCAGAATCTGAGACCGTGTTTCTCACTTTCTTCGCTGTCATTCTCATTCCGGTGGTCAGTCAACCAAAGCCGGCCGAGGGGCACTGGCTTGGCTCAGTTTGTTGTACAGTTGAACCCTTGAAGGCTCAAAACATCTGTACTCCATTCCATCCGTCTGTGGATCAATGCCCATAAAAAAGGGCCAAAATGACATTTCGCCACGCTAAACTGAAAATGATTAATGCCTCATTGGGCAAATGTTCACCACACTACAACGTGACGGGCCATTTTTCTTGATTAACAAACCAGACTTCTGCCTTTGGCCTTTGCCGTCGGGTACAAGCCGACCGAGGGCATCGAATTTTATGCAGAGTTGGAAAGAGGAAAGCGAAAGTCAGTCAGTTCATTAACATTGCTTGCAGATGTCCTGGAGCAGCATTGTGCAGCAGAGCAACAGGTTGTGGTGTTTAGGAGCAGGAACCGAAACTGAGAAAGTCTTTAAATCTCCACCCGAACGCCAGAGCACAAAGAATTTAAGTTTGGGTTCCCTTTTCCAATGAAAATACTCATAAGCGGGTCCAGATTGCCGAAGATTACAAGATCCGAGCTCAGATTTCATATTTTCAGCTTGTAAATCACCACGCACACAAGTGCACATGAAACGCGGCTGAGAATAAGCACATCCTAAACAGAAATCCAAAAGAAGGTTAAATGTTAAATTGTTGCAAATTTCAGTGGCAGAAGACACGAAATAAGACGAGACTTGCCTTCCTGAGCGCCCTATTCGTGTGAAAATGTAAAATGCGTCGTGATGCAAGCCGCTGATGTTTGCAAACTTGAACCCATGCGACTCAGCGAGCTGGAGTCATATTTAAGTTGCCAGACTTTGAGAACTGGCTCATTCGCACTTTCTCATGCTTCAACGAGAATTTTTATTGCGAAGTTACGATCTGCTTGGTATTTTTATTCGATTTTATGGTGACTAGTTGATAATGAGCAAATAAATGGTTCCATCATCGTAATAATAGTAAAACACGTCCTTATTCTTAATGTTTACTGTACAATGAAGATGTGCGCTTGATGCGACTGCATCTGACTGATGAGCGTGACACAGTTGTGATTCGTGATGCTGGAAGCCGTGACTGCTTCCGCCGTGCTGTCATTCAATATTATTTGGTAGAATATGAATCACGTTGAGCAGAAACAAAACAAAGACAGGACAAGTTCCTGTAATTAAGATAACACTGGAATTTGGGGCAACTTCTTGAATTAATGATTTCTTCATGCGTAGACCTGAAATTGATCCGGAATTTTTTTCAGGGATGGCTCGGAGGAGTACGCGAATGGGATGCTGCAGCATCTCATCTCCATGGACTCGAACGGGAGCAGCAATGGAGGGATGCCAGGCACCGTCGGCGGTGGAAGCCGGACTAGTGGGTACGGACTGCACGCTGAGGGTTCATCCGCGTTCGGATACAACGGCCCCCATTTGGATCGGCTTCCTTTGTCGCTCTCCATCAAGAACGAATTTGGCATGCACACGCACAACACTCACTCGCAGGGACAGGGACACGCACATGGCTATAATCCAGCTCCTGGATCAACGGGCTATCACCAGCGTGGCGGCGGTGGGCCAAGAGCACAGGATCAACTTCATAGCCCAGGCACTCCGGCGCCCACCCATGTGAAGTCATCATCGTCGCCCAATGTTAATCCCACGTTCACGTCAGCCGCAGCGGCTGCCACAGGCACAGGCACGAGCACAATTTCTGAAAATATAAATCCAGGTCCTGTTTCATCATCTCATTTGCTGCCGACTGACACAATCATCCAACAACTGCAGCAGCATCAATCGCAATACCACGAATACTACAATCATCATCATCTCACATCTGTCGTGAATGTGATGGCAAGACAAGTCTATTGATCCTGGACACTGATCACCGATCACACAGCTAACTCGTGTGCTTTAAACACACGAAAGTGTAGAAATGTAGTAATGTAATTTTCTGTATCTTTCCCGACAACGACAAGGCCTGCTCGATCCTTGATTCTTTAATCTCCAATTGTTCCAGTAGAAATATTCTTTAATCTCTGCCTCCATGTTATTATTTTAATACGAAACAGATGGTCGCACGTCATCTTTTTAACTTCAAATCGGATTCCAATTCCTGACTTTAGATTTCATAACCTTTTAGTATAGATTAAGGCGTAGTCGTGAATTGTCCTTTGAACGTACAACTCCGGTCGCCATCTTGGCTTGGCGAACTTCATTCCATTGTTCTTGATTATTTTCTTGTTCTTCCATTCAAATAAAATGTCGAAACCTGGCATCTGTGTTCTCGTCGTGCTGCTAATTCAAATCGGAACCTCTCTTGGAACCTCGCATGAAAACCGCCATAATGGCGAGTACGTTTCCCGTGGTACATTTCCATTGGCAAAGAAAAGGGCCACAACCACATCCGACGGCCCCGATCCAGCCTCAACCGCCGATCTTCTGACCCGTCTCAAGCTGTTGGCATACGAGGAGAAGCTAAAGGAGAAGGAACTGAAGAAAGAGGCAAAGGCCGAGACAAAAGCAGAAAAGGAAAAAGTCAAGGCCGCACGGGATCAGGCGCTGTTGGCAGCGTATCTGAGTTCGCTCAACTCAAGTTCGGCTGCTGGCGTACCTCCGCCACCGTATCCGCTTCTCTACCCGTCCCTACCCCTTGCCGCTCCTGTCGCTGGTGCTGCTCCGGTGCCAATCATGCCCATGCCGATGTACCCTGCGATCGGACTCTGGAAGAAGCAAATGTTCCTCTCGCAGTTGTACGGCGGCGCCGCTTTGGCCGCCCAAGCCCAACTCGCTGCTCAAGCCGCCGCCGCCGCCAGCGCCACGACTGCCGCGCCCACCACAGTCCAGGACAGCATAGTTCAGCTTAACAGACGGGACGCTCTAGATGTACGCAAGGAGAAGGTGATCAATCAAATCACGAAGAGATATGCTCGGTATCTGCGCAAGAAACACGGAGACGAAGACAAAGAGCGAGAAAGGCACTACAAGCACGGAAAGAAGAGCCAAGATGATGATGATGAAGATGAAGATGATGAGGACGAAGACGACACTCGCGCTGGGGTGTCCGGTGCTGAAAATCGCGACAGCGACGACCAGTTTCCATTGTCTTCACTCTCCGGCGCATCCAATAAGTTCGGCACGGCTCCCGGTGGCAATTCTCCCGTGGCGCAGGCTGGTTGTTCTGGATCGCACATTCATGTCTGCAGCGGCACGACCTTCTACCTCAACAGTCCTGAGAACATCAAGGCAGCTGCTAACGACAATCTGCCCGAAGACCTGAAGCCGGACGAAAAGGATGAGGACAATGACCAGCAGCTGCGGAAGTACAAAAGCTACAGCGACTGGAGGAAATCGTGGAGAAACGATGAGGAAGACGATGAAGGTCGCCATCGGAAGGTTAGGGCAAGCAAATCTTGTCACCCCAATTCCTCAAATTAATTAGATATTAAAATAGTTGACTTTCTTGTAGAAATCAAAGAAACACGGTCACGGACACCGGAGCCGAAAGCACAAGAAGCACGGGCACAAGAACAAGCACGAGGAGGAGGACGAAGATAAGAGAAGTAATGAAGATGAGGCGGAACGGAGCAGGGAGCAGGAGCCGGATAAAGATCAGGAAGATAATCAGCAAGATAATGAGAAAGATAGTGAAGACGTCGAGCCCTCTGCCCCGGAGGCAATGTCTGATGCGAAGAAAGCTTAAATGTAAATTGAAATGCTGATTGGAATAAAATTGTTCCTTCTTTGAACCTGGACTGACGTTAATTTGGCACACGTATATTTGTCCGAAGATGCGAAGGGTTAAGGCCGAGTAGAGACCCACATTCTAAATTTGACTTTCTCTCGGTGTTTTGTAAATCCGATGAATATTGAATTGCAAGAAAGCGAAACATCAGTCAGTATCGTCAATATTTACGTAAAGTGCTAAATTGCTGAATCTTATACAAGCCATCTTCAGTCTACATCTTTTCTTTGGTTAATGGAGTGTTAAGTAGTACGATCAAGTTACAGTTACCTTGAATATAAAAGAACAAGAACGGCACGCTCATGAGCGAATCTGGGTCTGGATTGGATTTAGCAAAGCAGAAGTAAGATAATTTAATAAGCAAGAATGAAACCAGGATACACAAACAATCAAGTCGGACGCGGCTGGAAAAGTAAACCAAGAAGATGATAAAAATACATAATAAACCACGGCAAGCCGAGCCGAGTCAGGAAGAGTGAGCAGGTGTAATTTCATTACTTGCACTACAATTGCCTTATTCCAAACAGGCCAGGCCAGAAAGTTTTCCAATAACACGCGGTTCTGGTTTCTGTTCAGTTCGTTACATTCGTTCTAGTTTCAGTTCCTCAAATCCAGCATTTCATTTACGCACTTTCACTTCCACACGTACCTACGTCGCCCGTGTCTACGCATGTGGTAAGTTTTCCAGGTCAGCCGAAGCGGAGGAGCGAGAGAAAGCACCAGCTCTATCTTCACTCTCGTTTTTTATGAATGAGAGTCGTCACTGATGACGTACACGCATTTTTCTCAACCTAGATTCGGTTTCTACCTTGTGCTTCGTTGTGCGTGTGTTATAACTATGCACGCACTGACTGGCATGGAGTTCAGTCCGTGGCATCATGTTGTACGACGATGTTGAACCGTTCCGGAGCGGCAGCACCGTGGGCATCGGCACCGGACCAGGCGGGGCCGTGTACATTTCCACTCGACAGACTCCGCCATCGTACTTTCTGGAGAGTGTGACAGTCGAAACGACGACCACAACAAACTACTACTTTTCACACGATGGATACTACGGGAGACGTGCGGGCAGTGCCGGCGCAGCGGGAGCTGGCGGACTCATTAATAACTACAGAGGCGGATCTTGCCATAATCTCCAGGTAATTTCACCTTTTTCTCTCAATTCTAACGCACAAGACAATGCCGCTTCATTTATAAAAAAAAATTCATCGTCTCAGGTTCCAAAAGTCACAACACCACAGCAGCTTTCCTGGAGTTACTTGAATACAGCAAATGACTTTCTCAACGATGACTTCTTTCATCATCATCGCTCTTCGTCTCACAATTCAAACCCAACCAAACATTTTCAACGACAACGTTCGCGATCCTTGGCTACGGCAGTGGTGCCACCGTTACTGCTCGGAGTCGGAACCCTCGACAGAAATTCGCGACATGGGCACAGCACGAGACGTTCAAAGACGCCCAGCCCGAAGAGATATGTGAGTACGTCACCACGAAGTCTATCACCAAAATATAATGGTGAGTACAGCATCTCGATTCTCGGGCACGAGTCCCTTTGGACACGACTTTGTCCATTTGAATTATGTTTCCAAATCTCGAAATCTCAGGATCAAGATCTCCAAGCAACCGTAGTCGTCGCTCATCCAACACTTCGATTGGATCCGGAGATCATACACAAGGAAATGGTGGCACTAAAGTAAGCCCGTCGCGTGTCGTGAGGCAAAGAGAGCGAGCTGGTTCGATGCCTGGACATCAGCATTACGATGGTGGACGGGTAAGATTTGTGAATTTCGTGCGAATACGAAATCGCCTTGTTATTAAATTCATGTCTTACAAGATCTGACTGCTTTTACAGAGTCCGTTGGGCAGTGCAAACGGTGCGAGCGGACGTCGCCTGAGTCTGCTGACCACCACCAAGCCTACAATCAATCATCTTATCAACAATTCCTCCTCGGACGATTCATCATCTGAGGGTGGTTTGCTCAGAAGAAAGCTTACAAAGAAATCAACATATCATGTGGTCATAATTGGCAGTGCGAATGTCGGCAAGTCCACGCTGACTTCATACTTTCTCGAAAACAACAGCAAAATGAACAGCCCAACAGCAGCGTTGGGCGCTGGTGATGCAAATAGTCCAGGAACAAGCGCGTCGACTGCGGCGACCGAGTCTGCTGGCCACGCTTTGAAGCGACAAGATTATTTTGGTAAGTGCACGCATAAATATTGAATCTCTGTGGGCTATAAATAACTCGTCGAGTACTTGGTGAAAGTGCCAAAGTGCGTACTGAATGCTGGCTCCGGCTCCAGTCAGTGCGTGAGTGCGTGCGGCCAGGCAGGCAGCACAGGAAGGCTGTACACCTTTGCGTTTGCTGGTTACGTGGACTGAGGCACGTCCAACAAAGGAAAATCAATATGGCTTCCACGTGCTTGGCAGAGCTAACCTACTTTCATCTCCGTAGGGTACGGATGACGACGGTGGAGATGATGTGACTTTCATTCATAAAATAGGAACCAGGAGATACGAGGAATGTTGTTACCAAGCTCGTGTTCCTGTTCTCTAATGCCAATAATGATAATAAGGAAATGAAAGTATCTCAGGAATGCGTGCTGTCATACACCCACCTCGTGTCCCATCTAATTACGCTCATGTACTCAAATTTCCTTTCTTGTACCTCATATTCCAGGTTTAATGAACGGATCATCGGCACAGCTCACCTCCAAGCCCAACTTGCTACAGCATAGCAACAATAGCAATTTTATCCTGAAAGTATCGAATGACCCCAATGGCCAAGACCACCTCTACAAGTATGATGCTATAATTCTGCTCTACTCGGTCACTGATTGGCAAAGTTTTGAATACTGTAAGGACATTATTCAAAACTCCAACATGGGCACACGGACTGTTGTACTGGTTGGGAATAAAAGTGATTTAGAAAGATCAAGACTTGTTACTACCGAAGGTAAGAATTCAACGCACGCACCTACGCAATTTGATGCTAATTCACGCCTCACACAATAATGACGCTGACTCGTGTGATTTCAGATGGCCTAAATCTTGCCTCGTCCCTGCAATCATGCAAATTCATCGAAAGTAAGCAACGAATTTACGTTTGTTCATTTGTCCCTCATGAGCCCTTCTTCTCGCACTGGAAACCTCTATCACTTTGCAGTTTCACTTTAACCATTTTTCTTTGCTAGTTAAATTCTTACACGTACTTAACTCACTTATTAACTAATGATCGTAACTCAGTAGAACACTAAACTGATGAGTGTGGCGTGTGCGTCAAAATAATAATAAATGTCCAAACTATAATAAATGAGAAATCAAACGAAAGTGTACTTGCTGCACTGAAAATAAAAACAAAGACGGAAGAACAAAGAGTGAAAAGGAAACAAATGAACGTACAAAAAAGAAAATTGTAAAGTAGCTTCAAAGCCGTACACAATCAAAGGAATACATAATTTAAACCTGGATTTCTTCTGTTGACAGTCTCGTGTACGCTTGGTCTCAACGTCCCAGAACTCATCTCGGGCCTCTGCACACAGATTCAGCTACGGTCATCAGCGTCGTGCTCTCGTTCGCCGAGTCCAAACACGTCGTCATCGTCAACGAACACGAACATCAACGGCAGTTACTATCTGGGTGGAAGCAGCAGCAGTGGAATCAGTTCAGGGAGCAGCAGCCTCAGCAGCAGCAGCGTGCTGAAAACCAGCCGGAAAATGATTGACAAGATTTTGAATCGTGTGCTGAATCGGAAATGGAAGTCTTGCCTGGATTTTCACAACCTCTAAGCCCAAGAATAAGATTACGGTGTCGACGAACCTGGATGACCTTTTCGGCGTGGTATTTCGTGTCGTGCTCTGACGCAATGCACGTGTTCAATATCTCTTCGTATGAATAACCTTACTCATATCACACTCTCTTGTTATATGCACCCTATTTAAGTCTAATCTAGGAATAGTTCGTACCTTTCTCTTATCACTCAAGAAATACCAATGCCTGTGTTCATGAAGCAATGTCATGTGTTCAGCTACTTGAACAATGCACTTTGACTTGACTTTAACGCTATACACTACTTAACATTCACCATCTTAATAATTATGAATTAAGAGTGATTCAAAGCAATTAACGACCTTGCGATTTGCGACTCAATTTAAGCTTATTTGACGGATGTGTTCAATTGACGGTGTTCAGCAACAATTCAATTTGGATTCCAAGTATTCTAGTTTAGGACAGGCAAAGCGTACGAGGCATAAATTAATTGTAATCGTAGTGAGAGTAGAAGTATAAGAAAGTATTAGACTCATTAGTGGTACAAGTACGTACTTTAATTCTCTGATCTTTGCACATTCTTTTTTGAATTTTATTGAATAAAATCTACACCTCTCAAACATAGCACGGTCCAAAAAATAAAGTTGATAATCTCAATCTCATTATGGTAATTATAAGAAATGTGAAAGCTCTCAAATGTGCATTCTTACACTAATTATTCGCCAGTGATCACTCACTTTGATGGTCGGCAATCGACTTGTCTAATCTAATGAAGAATGCTGGTCGTCATACTTCGCCCGTCGTCCGGAACTGTTTGGTTTGGACAACTGGTTATTTGCAGTGGCTCCCTGATACGGCGGTGACGATGATGCCTGTTTATGCTGACGACGCTTTGGCTTTGGTTTAACGAGTCCAGCGCTTGCCTTTCGATATTTCTCATTTCTGTAGTCAGTATTATCTTGGCGGCCGCTTACACTAGAAAAAATGAGTTGATATGAATGAACATGATTCGTTTGTATTCACAATTCGTAACAATAACAAAATAATTCTTACCACAAAAGGTAAATGCTGCCAATCGCAAAGATGATGAATGCGCAACCAAGCACAATCATTGAGTACATCCAGAAATTGTTACCAGCTGCAAGCACGCAAATCCGTAATACACACTACATTCACTTAGCTAACTGGAGGACTTACTTGGATTATAAATCATGTCCGTGGATGATGTATTTGGCAGAAAAGTGATGAAATCGCTTGGTGACTCGGACCCCAGCTCCGGTGTAATCCCAATCACGCCAAATTGTCTACTTAACCCCAAGCTCTCGTTGTACAATTGGTGGAATCTTTCGATAAAACTCGTGTTGAGCTCACTTTTGATGTGAAAACTTTCCTCGTGTGACGACTCCATGATTGATTGCTTTACTTGATGTATGAGATATAATTATATTTACAATGCGATTATTAATAATTTGAGTATGAATCAAGTCAAGTACGCCAATTCGCCAATACTGTACTATGAAGTACAATGCTTTAATCCTTTTAGCATTTACACAGTATTAACATTCGCATGCCCATTGCGCAGATGAAAGTTCTTGGAATGCGACATGCTTCATTCCATTTCCATCATTCCATAGCTATCCAGGCTCAAATGCTTGGAGTCCGGGCACTGGTAATGGGCAGATAGAAAAATCAATAAAACCCGACACGCATTGCAGGATGCGTCCCCGTCTTGTGAGTGAATTCATACCTGATTTACTGCTAGTTGATAGTGATTATAGACGTGTTACAGATCTTTCGACCCAGCATCAAAAGTATCCCGTCCAGTAACTGTGTAGCGTGGAAATCTCTCAAGCTTTAACTTCACGTTGCATAGGTAATTTCAATTGGACGTTGAGATTTTTGAGACCTGACTTGAGACATTTACTGTTTCGCTTTGGCTTCGGCGTCTGGGGAAACGTGAGACAAGTCGAACGATGATGATGTGAGACAATTCCACAACAACCACGCATGTTTGATTTATTTAAGTCGTAAGGTAAAAGTGTTCTAAATTGTGCCACGGAAGTCAAATACGCACTTCATAAGCTTATAACAAAAACAAAATCAAAGAAAGAAGATTCTAACTTTTCTAACACATAGTCGATAATTTTAATTTAATAAAAATGGACAACCATAAAGAAGTGTATCACGCCATCACGTGCTTTCTTTGGGTTGCTTGTCGTTGATGTCCGACTCCAATTCCACAGCTGCTGGTGTCTTTCCCTTCTGCATGGATGCAGGCTCTGGCGGAGCAGTTTCTGGCGCTGCTAGGACCTGTGGCCAAAAAGTATTACATCAGGCACAGGTGTAAACTCCAAATCACTACCAATTACCAGTATTACAAATATGACTCACTTCATCAAGTACTAAATTCACAACTTCTACCACTCTATCCACTTTCGCCTCCTTTGCAGTAGCCGCCTTACTTGCTTTTGGTTCCTTCTCTTTGGGGTCATTGTGTTTACTCTTCGTACTGGCGGTGCTGTAGTCTGTTGAACTTGCGCCAAACTTCTCCAATTGCTCGCGCCACACTTGATTAAAGCCTTTCTGAGCCGTCCGCCATTCTCTGTCCTTATCCTTAAGGCGGCGAAGGACGAGTGGAATTGCAACTTGGGGTACGTTCCGCATTCCTTCAATGATTTTGGGGCCCATTTCCTCTCCGTAAACCAAACGGATTGCCTTCTGGTGAATGACTTCAGATTTTCCACCAAGGGTCTCATCCAACCGGAACACTTTCAACTCCTCCGGAGTCATGCGTGACATTTTCTTTGCAAGTTCTTCTAGACCACGAATTGTGGCCGCATTTGGTTCCATTATCATGTCCAACTGAAAAAAATTGGGTTTTGTTAAGTATTGCGTATTCAAGCTTACAAAAATTAAAGATTCCAGGCGACTTACCTCATATCTCTCTTCCTCATAAATCAGCTCGTATTCATCGAAGTCATGCTTCTTGGTCTTGGTTGGTTTCCCGACTTCCGCCCTGTCTGATGGTCGTAGACGCCAAGTCTCGTTCAGGACGAGATTGTCCAGCTCTGACCTCCCACTTGCTTTTGTTGGGCAGTGGCCCTTCGGAAGTTCGACGTAGCTGGTTCCAATCCGATTACAATTTGCAGCGTCTGTCAGGAATAAGTTGATATAAGTAAGAAACTCGTGACGTCTCTGCTATCACGATAAATTGACTTCATACCAATCAGCTCGAAGGTTAATTCTGATGGTTTGGACACTCTGGGAGGTGGACTCTTGGGTGCTGCTGGTTCTTCCACAGCTTGTCCACTGAGCAATTCCTTGAATGCTTGGAAGTAATTACCGTTGCCAAGTTTTGACAACGCAGGCTTGACCATGCTTAGTAGTTCAGATCGATGAAGAACGCCATCATTATACAATTTCAAACTTCGAAGGAAGTCATCGTATTTAGCCCCAGTCATTGCCTTGCGTATCTGGAGAAGTTAAAATCATGCCGTTATGACTTGTTGAAATTGGGTCTTAAACATGATCAAACTAACCTTGGAAAATAGGTCAATTTCAGCTGGATTTCCGTAGTCTGGTAGTTCTGCTCTGCCTGTAGGTATCTGTGGCTCAGTTACCGACGACTTCCTACGTTTTATAGTTGGAGCTGCTTGCCCTTGTTTTGCTCCTGCACGCCGCTTGGCCGCTGATATGACCGGTTTCTTTCGACCCGTTGGCTTGTCTCCATTCAGTTTGGCAGTTTCTTTAGCTTGATCGATGACGTTCTTGATCGTCTACGTGAAGGAAGTAGGGCTTTAGTCATTAATTTTAATACAATTTAAAGACGAAAATGGCAAAAATATAATATGTTCTTACCATATTTTGATTATGCGTAGCTTCTGGCAATAAGAACTGGCGGAATTCTTGCAGCAAATCCTCTTGATTCTCAAATAGCTTAGCCATTTGCGAGAACACCTCTTTTTCTGTCAAATGTTTGTTTACACTTCTCTTCTCTTTTTGATACAGCTGCAGGATATCCAGGAATTGCTTGTACTTTTCAGGCTGTTCATTAAACCGATTCTGGAAAGGACAAAGGTCAAAGTTTGAAGACCTTACCCTGCGGTTTTACAATGGTAAAATATTTGAAAATATCTACCAGCTTCCTTTACATACCTTGATTTTATTTACATAATTTACAGCGTGGTTAAACTCCGCTCCCGTCGGTGGATTTTGTAAGCTGATGCAATCAAAATTTGTTCCTCCTCCAACAGCTCCTGAAGGTGGAGGAGATGCGCGGCTGTTGTTTCCGTTGTACATTCGGCCAGATTCTGTATTAATTGACCGAATTGTTCGAGCAGACCCGAGCTCTGGATGAACTTCATCTGGTCCACCATGAGGATCCGTTTGCACCGTTGTCACTGTGTAACGGCCTTGATTCTGACCAGCCCCATATGAAATTTCTACTTTGAAGCCTGGTGGCAAAAATGTATTGAATCCCACAATAAGTTCGGGGTGGCCTTGGAAAAGATTGGAGACTCTCGTTATGACGCCAGGAGTGTCAATGCTTTGAGATTTGAACTCCTTCATAATGTCCAGAAAGTCATTGTAAACTTGTGGTTGGGTGCTGAATTTGTACTTGACTTGATCCAAGTAGTTCAACGCATCTTCAACTTTCAAACGGTTCTCCCCGGCTGGATTTGGCTCAGGCGGCCCGAGATCATTGGGATGGATTGTAATTGCATTACCATCCTCCATCATGTGTCTGGATTGGAGATATACTTGGGTTGGTGTCGAAATAACGTAGTTCTGATTAACCAGTGGACTTATGGTGACATTGTTTTGCTGTACGTAGGACCCTTGGATGAGCTGACCACTAATTGCCCCACTTTGTAATTGTCCTGGTGTGTACTGAGAAGGGAGAATTCTCACATTATTTGGGTTTGGATTAGGAAGAATTGACGTGAAGCCACTGATTTGCCCGCTGCTGCTGTTGATCGTACCACCAACTCCAATAACAGCTTGTGAACTTGTCGTATACGTCAATTGCATTGGGATCTGAATGTTGACATTTCGTGGGCCGGTAGACATCGCGAGTGCCAAAACCCGCTTAGTTAACCAAGTGCCTATACACAATAGTGAACATTATTGAATCGGTAGAAAAATAACAGAACCGATTGAAGATTAGGAGTAGGCAAGGCGAAGACGCCTGCGATCTGATACGAAGGTAAGATATAAAGCAACGTAAACTAAGTCAATGTGACATGATTTTATCCCAGTCAGTATGCACCAATATCTGAAGTTAAGCCACTTACGTAATTAATATCAGCTTCGGTTGACAGTCCAGTCGATTCGTCGCTTTACTACTAGCCTATTAACAAGTCCAACCTGCTATTCACTACTATTGTTAGCAACTACTCTCTGAAGTAGGTTAGATTTGCTCAGATAGTTTCACTTCACTCAAAACGGGCAGTTAATCTCCGTCCAGCCAATAATTACAGATTTTGCTGATCAGACACCTGACGACCTGACAGATTCTCCACGAAAAAGTTTACCCCCTGTAATTCCGTGCCGTACAATACTACAGACAGAAAGTGGAATGCCTTCTCGTACACATACGGGCTGTGAGCATAAGAGCTTTCGTCCAATACGCATAATGCCTAGCCTTCAGAGAAACAATATACAGAATAGAAAGCGAAGGCTTGCATTGGAGGAAATTATACACTCTTGAATGCCATTTCTTTCAAATCCTATGCCATCGAGCATGATTGGCTGATCGTACAAGGAAGCAGTCTCAAAGTGGGCCACGAATAGCTCGCCTTTGTTGCGAATACTAGCAAAGATCCAAAGCTCCTGCATGGGGCAACTTAATTCAATTTATTTCATTTAATTACTTAATTCCAGCATTCACGTTCGTGTTACAAAAGTAGAAAGGTGCTAAATTTTTATTAAACCTAAGCAATTATTCAGCCGATGCTGAGTATTTCTCTCACCTCCTTTCTGACAGCGAGCACCTCCTTGAATGCTTTGAGAAGCCCCCGGGATTCTTTCATCCAATTCTCGCTGGTTTGGCTTGTCAGCACAAGGCGCTCCACTTCGGTAAAAATCAACCAAAACATCAATCTCTGCATTCCATACAGGATTTGACCTAAAGAGAAATTCATAACAATGAACTACGCTACGACATTTAAGTTTTGAGGTGGGATCTGTGATTAACGTTGAGTTACCTCTTTGACGGCTGTAGCCAGGCCAAAATACGTTCACCAAATTCAAGTACTCTTTCGTCCAAGCGACTATTTTCTCTTCCAAATCCGAGCTTTCACCAATGCTGTCCATGTAGGGCGTGATAAGAGGAACAATGTATGCGTAGCGTCTTTTCAGCAAACCCATCTAGCGATCGGTATGAAATTGATTCTTCTTCACAGCGCCATTAATCGCCTTTATGAATCGCATGGACAGTATCCAGCGATACTTGGTTCTCTGCACAAAGTTGATCAACTTTGGCTTCAAGTGCAGCCACAATGCCAGCGGCGTGTGAGGCTGCATGTTGTTACAGCCATTCGCAGCCCCAGTGCAGGATCCGTTGTGATTCAGGATTAAGCGGATGCGTTGGAAGCAAATATCCGTCTCCACACTTCTTGCATCGAATGGCAGACATGTACGTTCCGCATTCTGTGGGGTCCTTGCAGCGTTTACAAGTGCAGTTAATTTGGTAATATTTCAAAAATGTGCGTTTTTCTAGTGTTCCGACAGCCAGTTCGGTGTCACTGATCGTAATACTTCCTCCAGTGTCAATTGCAACCGACGCAAGGACCAAACAAGTCCCATTCTTCTGAATAACCCACATTGAGTTTGGAATGCCGCTGTGGTCGGTGTATGAGCTCAAGTTGTAAATATGTGTAGCTCTCCTAAAATATGGATCAGAAGAGCATTTAGCCGTTAGATTCTGTGAGAAGAACTATAATTCTTATAATAATGAAGAAATGAAGCACTTACTTCGGATTGCCCAGTAAAGTCTCAGAAATTTTTCGGTTTGCATCCATGGTATTTACCGCTTCGTCCACTTACGCAGTGTAATCATCATCATTGAAGAAATTTTGAACGAAATACTTCGCAAAGGCACTACGGAACTATTCCAGCGGATCAGCATTCATTCTCTGAAGCTTTCCCCACGTGTCCGGATCCATTCTCCTCAAGTACAACAATCGTATAGCCATCACACTTAAGTAATGATTTCGTCCTTCGTAATCAATCTGTGGAACGTCCTTCTCTATGAACAGTGGGCACTCAAAGTTTGCATATTGAGGAGCCTGTCAAAAAAGGCGCGTTTGCTGAATTATTGAGACAAGATTCATTCTTAAGATTGAACTAATAAAGTTAAGTATTAATTACTACCACTTCACATTCCTCCGAGCAAACTGGCTATCCACACGAGGAATACAAATAATTAATTGTTTTCCTCCATCATTTTGTGGCATCCAAGGCGACCAGGTAGCTCAGACTTCGGTGCATTATTAATCAAATTCGGTTCAGAAATCAGCGGCTTCTCTTTGATGAAAATCTCGCCTTTCTTAATTGGCCGCGTGGCCACAAGCACGGAGCCATTTCGGATCTTATTAGGAGAATCTTGCACAATCCTAACGGGGAAGCAATTCTTCCTGTGAATTGGCCAATTCAGCTTTTAGTGTGCTCGAGAGCAGTAAGCAACCAGTCTTCAGTTCGCACATCGTGCGTCGCATAGCGCTTAATCGAATCTTCCAGAGGCGTATTTGCATTATGGACCAGGCGCTGGTGCTTGAGGAACCACGGATAGTACTCGCCGAACGTCAGTCCTCGGCACGGACATTCAGTCTCAAACGTTTCCTAGATCAATTCTTTTAGTCTTCCTTCTTGGCAAGTTTGATGAAGTTCGTTTCGATCACAGCCAAGAAGCTATAGAAGACCGGTGTAGAGTCCAAACAGTGTTTGCACTTCAGAGTCTTCTTTACAATTTACAAACTCATATTCTCTGTGACAGTTGCTGCTGATATGTGGAAAATAATCAAAGCGAATTATGCATCTTCACAAGGAGTCCACTGGTCTTTCGTTGCGCCCCTGAAGTTCCATTCTGAAGTGGAATTTATGGAATGCGTGATAAACCTACGCGATAATAATCAAATATCAACCACAGGTTCGAAGATTAGAATATCATTGTCAACTTCTTTCTAACCTTTTGAATCCTCAAATCCAATTCACCGTCGCAGTCGTGTCCACTGTCCAGCGTGACCTGTGAATTATGAGTTTGTGAATTTCATCCGTCTCTGTCACCGTACCGTCGTAAGATCTTGATCGTTCCGTGCACAGTTGCTCGGTGAATCAAAGATTTGAATTCATACGAACGAATTACGATTGAGATACGTCTTGCAGTCAAGGAATGCCGATGTTCACGCCTGTCTTCATAGATGCAGACTCTACACCGCAACAACGAATGCAGCATTTCATATGCAGTGCGCTTTATATCAAGCGACCGTGAAGTGAATCGACCCAGCCGCAGCCAGCCATCAGAAAGAGCCAGACCACAGCAGAGCGTAGCCACGGCCAGCAGAAAGCAGAGAAGCCGATTCGCAATTATAATTTCTGCTACAAATCTACGCGGATGCGAATTAAATACAGCTCCTTTATTGAGTGCGTTAACTTATTGAACAGTCAATTTACTTTTATTCGTAAGGCACCTTGCTTATAATTAAGTGTACATTAATTCAATTCAAGAATGAGCAGCTCCGAAGAAGTTTCATGGATCTCGTGGTTCTGCGGTCTTCGAGGCAATGAATTCTATTGCGAGGTGAGTTCGTTAATTCATTTCTGTTGAGCTGTTAATCTGAGGGTCACAAGAATTCTGAAGAAGGCATGTGTAGTTTGATTATTGGTTACTAAAAACCAAACGTCACCTCGCGTCGCATCCTTTTGCCCCGAGCATTGTGTTTTACATTGCATGCCATGATTTAATCTATGTTGGGTTTGGGACTTATTTTGGTTTCGTTATCCCTAGGTGGACGAGGACTACATCCAGGATAAGTTCAACTTAACCGGGCTCAATGAGCAGGTTCCGCACTATCGCCAAGCTCTGGATATGATACTGGATCTTGAAGCTGACGACGAGATCGAAGACAACCCGAATCAATCTGACCTCATCGAACAGGCTGCCGAGCTTTTGTATGGCTTAATCCATGCGCGGTACATTCTCACTAATCGGGGAATTGCTCAGATGATTGAAAAGTATCAAAGTGGGGATTTTGGACACTGCCCGAGAGTCTACTGCGAGAATCAGCCAATGTTGCCAATTGGTAAGTTCCTTTCTAGTAACCGAATATGGCACTCCGTTAAAAATTTATTGATTTTAATTTCTTCCGGTTGATTTGCCCAGGCCTCTCAGATGTACCAGGCGAAGCCATGGTAAAATTGTACTGTCCTAAGTGCACGGATGTCTACACTCCAAAATCATCGCGCCACCATCATACTGATGGAGCTTATTTCGGGACTGGCTTTCCACACATGCTCTTTATGGTTCATCCTGAATATCGGCCAAAGAGAGCATCCAATCAATTCGTGCCGAGGTGAGCAATTAAGAAATAACAAGCAAGACCCCAAACTATAACACTACAAATCAATTTCTTATCTTGTCAACATTTCAAAGGCCCAATTATAAAATCATCGTTTTTCTGTTCGCAGGTTGTATGGATTTAAAGTTCACCCATTAGCTTACCAGCTGCAGCACCAGGCCGCTTCGAATTTTAAGGCACCAACAATGCGGATGAATTACAATAATGGCAAGCGTTGAGCACGAGGAATCCCAGACGCCTCCGATGTAAATCATCTGTCATCTTATTGATTTCCAACTTATCTTAGTTTTGAGGGGATGTAATTGTGAATGTCAATGTAATAAATAAACATTTCAATTTCATTTTGAGTTTATGTTGCGCCGTTTGTTTATTGATTCGTGCTGCACTGGATTGCAACATATTTAAACTTTACAGACATTGGACTGGTTGATTAAAGCCATTAGCGTTCGAACACAATAAAAACAAAAAGGATTCTTATTAATCAATCTTCTTGCTAGCTTAATGCTACGAATCTCGAATCGGTCGTATCAGCCTGGCTGAACTCGTCAATTTGATTATTCCATTTGCTAATTTTCTCGTCCCATTCTTGCTGCAACGTGGTTAATGTTTCTGTGAGGTCTTCAGTCGGCCGCAATGTATGCCGTGAAAATTCTTTTTCTTCATTCTTAAGCTGATTCATTAAGGATATAAACTTCGGATCATCCTCACGTACATTTCCCATGATGACATTGGCCACGAGCTTTCCCTTCAACGAACCCAGCTGTTTGTAAATCTTTGAGCAGGAGGCGTACGATATGTCAAAGAATGGCTGCAGGTTATCGTTGCGACCAGTATCAATGCCGTCACGGTAGCCTGCTTTCCGAAGGTCTTCCTGCACCTTGCTTCCTTCATACACTCCAAGGTCCACCATCACTGCCACTGCCACTATCTGATGTCACGTTGTTCGTAGTCGCCACCCTCCTAGATCAAGCCATAATGATAATGTCAGTGAATTATGACTCTCTCCTTGCGGCCATTGCCACGTCGTCGGAAAGTGTCGAGGAGGAAGCAACTAAATTAATTACCAGCAACAACTTGGCCCACCAGTTCGCCCTTGGCTTTGGACTTAGGTCACTTAAGACGAATTCAGATTCAATTATCCAAAGCTGGCTAATAATATAGTAATGTTCAAACTAACAATAGAACAAGAAAATATTGCCTTCGAATTGTGCTATTCAAAAACTTCAAATGGTTTCTTTCAATTCTTTGAACAAAGTAAACGGCAAGGATCAAATGTGCTGCCAGGTTCCAAATCCTACTATTTTGCAAGTCCCAATTATGTGAGTCAAATAGTGAATGTCTTAAAATTTTCGAAGGCTGACGGTGCTTTATAATTACAGTAAAATAACCATCAAGATATTATTGGTCAATGTACATGCAGGCGCATCACTTCACTAGTTCAAATATCTTAAGTTCGACGTTTGAACAGAGCAGATTTTTCGAGGAAATTTGTTTCCGACAATTGTTTATCACAATTGTTCTAGGAGAATTGTTCCCAGAAAATTGTTTCCAGTCCAAGCTCTTCAAACCCGTACTATTTCTGTCGAGATTGTCTCGCATTACCACTAATGACTTTAATGGCTTAACGTGTCAAAAAAGTGATTTCATGTCTTCAAACCTGCTGGGTCGAACTAATTAAACTGTTGCTCGTAGTGCATTCGATCTTGTGTCTCGTCGAACGTATGGCCGATTCGCATTCGTATTTTAGTTCAAATTTGTGGTATTCGAACTGGTAGCATACGACCCACAGGCTGCACCCCATCATTATGGCTGCGCCTACTCTTTGAAGTTTGTCACAATCAGGATCAATTTTTATTGCAATTTTATTGTGTTTAAATATGCGCATTACAGCTATGAGCATGTAAACATGTCATGACCTTGATCTGCCTATTTTTTCAAGACGTCATCATAGTAATACATCATAATTTCCTTCGCCGTCAATCGTGCCGGCGGTAAATCTGGCAAGTTCCTGCGGAGCTTGTCCAAAAACGCCGTGTCAAATCTGGCAAGCTTCCGATTCTCTTTGATAAGAGGATGCGCTTCGAAGATTCGCAGTCCAGTGTCAGTGTCTTCGTACAAGTACTTGAACGGAAGCAGGAAATTTAACTTCTCGTTATGTTCGTTGAATACCGCGTCTCTCCAATCCTTCGCCTCCAGAAATTCAAACTCGAGCCCATGGTCAGTCATCAGTTCCATCAGACACGATTGTGTGACCACGTTGAATTTGTCCAAATTGTTGATGTAGTTGTACACACCCAGCTCAGCTGTGGAGCACTGAAGAATCTGCACCATCGTCTCGGCGGCGGCGTCCACCAAAGTTACAGGAAGTCCGTCGTTCTCATTGGCATCTTCAACGTGAAACATTGGAAACTTTCGGAAAGCGATGCAAGCCTTGAGAAAACTTCCAACGTGAGTAAACACTTGCTTGTGTGCCTTGCTGGACGACTCATTTCCCCACAGACCAGCGAATCTCAGTACTGTACAAGGTACCCCCAAATCCGCCAACTGGGATATCAACACCTCCTGGACAAACTTCGAAATGACGTAGCCGTTCTGAAGTTCTTCTGTGTAATCCTGAACTGTTGGAAATCTTTCTGTGAGGTATCCATCTTTTGTGACGGATGTTGAGACCGTCAAATACGACGGGTGGAAGAATGACTTAACCTTCCGACCCACAGCAAGTCTCAGAACATTTGTAAGTCCAACGTAATTCACCCGGCGTAAGCAATTCGGGCGGTCAGACATCGTGTACAGTTCGAGAAGATGCATTTTGGCGGCGCAATGAATAATCGCATCTGAGCTCAGTGCGACCGAGTCATACTCTTCAGGGACCAATCCCAAGTTCTCCTTAATAACGTCGCCGAGGGCAAACGTCAGTCGTTCAAATGGAAGGTTGTCAACAGGCAATCCATACTTGACGAATGTTTTGGTCAGCCTCTCGTGAGCCTCCTCCACTGACTCCGCGCGTATCAGACAAATTATTCTCATTGTAGTCTTGGTCAAAATCTCGTGAACAATATGGGACCCAAGAAATCCGGTTGCTCCCGTCAGAAAAATTGTTTTGAATTCGGATCTGGGCACTGGCGGCAGGGTGTCAGGTAAAATGGTGATGTCACTTGGTAGGAGACAGTCTGATTGAATCAGCTCCGTCAGTGATGCTCGGCTGTCAGTGTTTCCCGTATTGAGAAGACTTGCAAGATGTGCGGCGAGCTTCTTGATGTTTCTATTTTCTTGCAGCGCGTTCACTGTCACGACTTTGTTTCCAAGCATCTTCTGCAGGTGGTTTCGTAGTTCCATAGCTGTCAAGGAGTCCACTCCGAGCTCACTCATTTCTTGATCCTGTCAAAGCAGAATTTGAGCATTTATTTAAGGATCTTAATTCTAAGTACCTTCCCGAAATGCCAAGACTTACTCGGTCAACAGTGTCGGAATGACTTAATTTCAGCATGCTTCTGACTGTGTGTTCGAGGTATGCTTCCAAGTTCAGTTGGCGCTCATTGTCGTTTGCCGAGTCCTCGATAAGTTTCCAGAGCCTTTCCTGGTCCTGCCTGCTGTACGCGTCTTCACGTGACACAATCACGTCAGCCAAAAACTTGCCGTTGTTTAATGTTGAATGAAGACGATTCCAGTCATCCACCTCCATGACTGTAGCGTCAGTAAGATTTTGACTGAGAAACTCTTCCAGAGCACGAATGCCTTGCCCTGCCGTGATTGCCTTAAAGCCAAACAGTCCTTCCATTCCCATTCGAGCATTCGAAGCCTGTCCAACGTCGCTCCACGCACCCCAATTGATAGTGGCACCGACCAGCCCCTTTGCCAATCTGTACTTCGTCACTGAATCTTGGTATGTGCATGCTGCTGAGTTGTTGCTTTGGGCTGCTGTCCCGACACTCGAAGACATCGACGAAAACATTGTAAAGAAATCCAAATCATAGCCAGCTGTCAACTTGTGTAAATTCCAAGCGGGATCCACTTTAGACTTAAATGATGAATGAAATTTCTCCCATGTTTGATTTGAAATCAGGCCATCCGATATTGTCCCTGTGGATAAGAAAATACCTCGAAGCGGTGGTAATTCGGTCGTTGATTTTATGTGGTCCAAAAGATTTCGACATTCGTCGTAGCTGCTAACATCAGCTTTCCAGGTGAGAACGTTACAGCCGGTCGATCTCACGTCGTCTAAAATCTTTGCGGTTTGTGGGGTGGGTCCACTTCGGCCAACAAGAACAATATTTTTAGCGCCTGTCTCAGCCATCCATTTGGTGACTTCAATTCCAATTCCACCCAGCCCACCCGTGATCAAGTAAGTGGACTCAGCGTCGAAGTACTCATGCGTCAAGGAAAACTTTCCCGTGTCCAAATGCAGTCTCGGCTGGGGCATCTTGACAACAATTTTTCCAACATGCTTTGCTTTCTGCAAATACCCGAACGCGTCTCGAATTCTCTCCAGCGCAAATGTCGTGCGTGGTAGCTCGGTGATTATGTTGGCTTCGAGTCGTTCGGGGAGTACTCTGCGCATGTATTTTGTGAGCAATTCGTCTTTCTCGCCTTGTATGATTCTTGGGTACAAGTCCACGATCGTGTATTTGACATCCGGTCTCAGGCACCGGACTTCGTCTTCCGTCCAAGTGTTGATTTTGCCAATTTCCACAAACGAAGCTCCAGGAGCACAACAAGCAAGAGTGGTTTCTTTGAAATTCGGGCCAGTCAAAGAGTTGAGAACAATAGTCACTCCGGCGCCTTTCGTGTCCCTCATAATTTGTTCTCCGTAGTCTGTATTTCTGGAGTAGTAAATGTTCTTCAGACCCAAGACTGAACGTAAGTATTCGCGTTTCCGCTTCGTCCCGGCTGTTGTGTAGATATCGGCTCCGACGGACTTTGCTATTTGAATGGCTGACAGACCAACTCCTCCTGTGCCCACATGAACGAGCACCCGATCATTCGCGGAAATGTGTGAAATCTCCTCAAGTGCATAATAGCTTGTCATGAAAACACACGGAATCGTTGAGGCCCCGGCGAATGTTACTTGCTTTCCCTTCGCCATCAAACAATTTTCATGAATTACGACGTGGCTCTGGAATCCATGTGTTGTGAGTCCAATCACTTCATCACCCACCGACCAATTCTTAACATCTGAGCCAACCGCAACAACAATTCCCGAGAAGTCCATGCCAATGTCATCCTTAGTCGATGGAGAGGCTTCGTAAAAACCGTCAGGTTTCAGAATCGTCATGAGATCGTGGAAGTTGAGGCTTACTGCTCTGACCGCAACTTCAACGTGGCTTCCTGTGGTCACGGGTCTTCTGTTGCATGGGCTCACTTGCAGGTCAGAAATGGTGCCAGTCGAAGGTACGACCACAGTGTATCTATCCACATTCGGGATTGTCAACGGGGATGAGGTGATTGGTAGGTTGCGTAATCGCTCCGTGTATGTCGTGCCATCCCTGATAGCCAAAAATTTCTCGTCATCCATACGGCTAAAGCTCGACATCAATTGATCCACGGTTTCATCGACTTTTTCGTGGAGTCCAATGTCAACGATTTTCGCGTCAACGAGTTGGTACTCGCTGAAGAAATTCTTCATGATCCCCCACGGTGGAGCGTTGTTGGGATATCCTGGCTCATCATCACTCCAAGCCCCCTTCGTGACGACGTCGAATTTTTGTTTTGTTTGAGCTGTCTCAGCGTCGCCTTTTGTATTGTGGAAGACGGTCTGGCATAAGTTCAGCAGGCCACTGCAGGAGACCTTACGAATTTCTTCCATCTGAGATTCTTCGGTACTGTTTTCGGTGCAGAAGTAAAAAATTCCTTCCAATTTCTTTTGGGTCGTTTTTCCCACTTCGCCCTTAATCAAAGCGTAGACCTCTTCGAAGTGCGACTTGCTTGTGAAGTCCATTTTAAACTCCAGTGTTTGGAACCTGTCAGCACAGACACTTTGAAGCTGTGGTGAATTTGAATGGTTGACGAAGATCACAAGATTTCCCTTCTCGTTCAGTCGGACCGACAGTTTTTTCAACAAGGCTCGAGAATCGTTGCTGGGTGCGGCGGAAGTGTCGAATAAAATCACGGCTTTATCGAAGCCATTTTCCAAAGTGTTTGCTGAATTTTGCCCGACTTCGTCCACTTGAGTTGGTGCATCCTTAAGATCATTGGCATCTTTCAGTGGTTTCCAAATCTTGGAGTAAAAGCCAGGCAAAGGAGTTTTGTCCGCAATTAAATTCCGCTCGAACGTGTCCGGCCTCACTTTCACAAGTTCCAGTTGAGTCATGATTGCGATGCAATTGCCAAACTCGTCGAGCAAGGACACATCTCCGCTCTCAGGGCCATCCGTGCCAATCGAAGCGTGTGCGTACAAGGTTGGTGTCAGTGGTTTCGCCAACCAGATGAATTTTCGAATTGCAAAGGGAAGTCGCAGAGATTTGTCTTCGCTGGCGTTCCTATCTTCATTCGTCGTCTCATTAAGTGCAAATCCAAAAGCAAATGTCTGAATCATGGCGTCCAAAACGATAGGGTGGCAAATGTACGCATCGTTCGATTGAGACTTTGGCCATTCGATTTGAGCAAGAATTTCAGTTGAGTTCGTCCACGCGCGTGAGATGCTCTGAAAGTTGGACCCGAACTCCAGCCCCATTGATGTCATCTTCTTGTATAATTTGTTGAGACGATCTTCATTTTTAAATTGAAGTCTAGCCTTTGTTGCATCTACATTTATCGTACGCTGTTCGGGTAATGATGCTCCAGGAGTGAAGAGCGCGTTTGCGTGATGTTTCCAGGTATCGTTCAATGTAGGTCGTTTGAATGATATTTCGTATTGGATTCCTTCGTGAGCAATCTCTTCACAGCTGCGCACTTTCACCACGGTTTCCAACAGGACATTTGATTGCAGTGACAAAGCAGCTGCAATTTGCAAATCTTGCACCATCAATGGCGATCGATCGTCTCCGTTTAGGATATCTCTTCCCACTGCCAATGAGGCCTCCAAAAACGCGGCGCCAGGAAGAATTACGTGGTCACAAACTTTGTGGTGACTCAAATATTCGAGGTGGCGTACCGACAGTTTGGACGTATAAAGCTGTTCGGAGAAGGGTGTCCGCATTTGGGTTCCAAGAATGGGATGCACCGGTCGTTTGCTTATTTTGTGCACATCCTGATCAATTGTGTCTTCCTCATCGACAAACCAAAATTTTTGTCTGTCGAAAGCATACGTCGGAAGCTGAAGTCGATTTGGCCGTCCATGAAGCCTGTAGAGTGCATTCAAATCGAAGCTGACTCCAGCCAAGTATAGCTTGCTCAGCATATTCATGAACAAAGTCCAGTCTTGCTCCTTCAATTTCATACTGAAGCAGAATACGTTGTTGGTTGAGTAATCCACGTTCCCCATTGCAAGACCCAAAAGCACCGGTTGGGGTCCAGTCTCTAAGAATACATTGCACCCGGACTTGCTCATCAGCTTCACGGCCTTGGCAAAGTTCACTGTATGGCGTAGGTGGTCACTCCAATACTGCGATACTTCGAAGTCAGAAGTTTTCATCCGTTTTGCGTACGTTCCCGAAATGTAACTTACTTGTTCTGACATCTCGTTGTAAGTTACGGTTTTGCAGATCTCTCCAAACTCGTGCATAACAGGATCCATCTGTCGTGAATGGAAAGCGTGTGATGCAGCCAGTTTGTGGATTCGTATTTTTTCTTGCAGACAAAACTCTTCAAACAAATTGATGGACTTAATTGTGCCGGAGACGACGACTTCGTTGGTTGAATTTACAGCCGCAACATCCATCCCGTCGAGGTCTTTATGTTCGTCTTGGAATCGTGTGATCAATGATTTCGCATTTTCAGGGCTGGTTTTTAGAACCAGCATCCGTCCCTTCGGCAAGGTATTCACCAGTCGACTTCTTTCAACCACCAATTTCATTGCGTCCTCCACAGACAGCAGCCCCAAGCAAACCGTGGCACTGAACTCGCCGATGCTGTGTCCGAGTACGTAGTCCGGTCGAAGCCCAAGCCGTATCCAGTGTTGAGCCAGGGCATACTCGATGCAGAAGATAGCAGGTTGGCAATAAATGGTTTCTCCAAGAAGCGTCTCGTCATGCCAAAGGACGTCTCGCAGATTCTTGTGCAAGTACGACTCGAACAAGACTGCCACCCGATCCAGAGCCACACGGAATGGCAGAGATGTTTCGTAAAGATTCTTCCCCATTCCAAAGTGCTGCGATCCTTGACCAGTGAAGAGAAAGCCGATCTTATTTCGTCCTGTGTTGGGCACATGTTGAATGGTGTACGAACGATTCTGAAGGGAAGTTTGGAGCTCGGAAATAGTTGACGCCAGAATACTTGTTCGATAAGGGAAATGCGCTCTGCACTGATTCAGCGTGTACGCCAAGTCTTCCAACGACGTGTTTGGGTTCTGTGACAAGTATTCCACGTACTTCGCAATCAAGCTCTCGAGTGATCTTTCTGTCTTTGCTGAAATCGTGACGTGTTGCAGATCCCCAGTTCCCAATATGCCTTCTTCCTGTTGAACAGTAGCTGTCACAATGGGCGGGGCTTCTTGAATTATTGCGTGGGTACTTGTGCCACTCATGCTGAATGAACTGACACCAGCTATTTTAGTACCCAAGTTCCATTCTGTCAATCGTGTCGGGATTTTCGCAGGGATCAGACTCAAATCGATTCTCGGGTTGAGCTTCTTCAGGTGCAGGTGAGGAGGGATTGCTTTGTTCTGCATACAAAGGATCACTTTGATAATTCCTGCGATGCCAGCCGCGGACTCCGTGTGTCCGATGTTGGTTTTAACTGAACCGATCATCAACGGTTCTTTTCTTTCAGAAGCTGAGTAGATGTTTGCTAGTCCATGAAATTCTAGAGGATCACCAACTGCTGTGCCGGTTCCGTGCGCTTCCACATAACCAACTTCGGCAGGATTAATCCCTGCAGACAGGAGCGCCTCACGAACGACTCGCTCCTGGGACGCCGAACTCGGAGTTCCAAAGCTTTGGCCAGGACCATCGTTGTTGACCGCAGAGCCTCGAATCAGTGCAATCACGTTGTCTCCACTTCGAAGTGCATCGCCCAGTCTCTTCAGAACGAGCGTACCGCAACCTTCAGCTCGAGCGAAGCCATTTGCGGATTCGTCGAATGTTTTGCTTCTGCAATCCGGTGAGAGCACCGCCATTAAAGTTGAGCCAGACTTCTCATTCCTCTTGAGTATCAAGTTCACTCCACTTGCAAGTGACAACGAACTTTCTCCACGCTTCAGGCTCTCACACGCCAAGTGAACAGCAACCATTGAAGATGCACAGCCCGCTTCAATTGCGACGTTCGGCCCGACCAATCCCAAGAAGTATGAGATTCGAGACGCAGTAGCGCTGAAGCAATTACCAAGATAGCTATGGTGGTATTCTTGTACTCCCATCGGCTTGATAATTCTCTGGTAGTCCAGCATATGAATTCCAACGTATGCGCTGGTCTTCGTACCCTTCAAAGTAAGAGGATTGATGCCTGCGTTTTCCAGAGCTTCCCAAGCCACCTCCAATAAGAGTCGCTGCTGAGGATCCACAAATTGGACTTCTCGCGGACTCATTCCGAAGAATCGTGCGTCGAATTCATCAACCGGGCATTTCAAGAATCCACAGTCATACGTCGGTGGAATTGCAGTGCTCTTCTCCCTCGGGCTCAAGCGCTCAAAAGGGAATGGTGTGATACCATCTCGACCTTCCGCCAGCATATCCCAAAACTCTTGAGGATTATTTGCACCAGGGAACCTGCAGCTCATTCCAATAATTGCAACAGCATCGTCCAGTAAATCGTTTTTGATGAGGCTGCTGTTGGATAGCCCTGCCAATTTTGGAGCAGGCAAACCAAAAGAATCCAGCAACTTGTCCAATGACGCCCTGAAGCCGTCCACCTGTCAGCGTACACAGAAGCGAAAAATAGAAACCAATTCATACAGAGAGATTAATATTCTCTTCTCGTACCTCGCCTAAACCATTTATTGAGGATAGCACGTCTTTGAATAAGATTTCCTTCCATTTTTGGTCTTTCATGAGCCGAACATTGGCCCCAGAAGCAGTAGTAGTTACATTGAACAACAATTTGGGATCGCCACTCCTGGTCACAAAAAAGAGCATGGTATCGTCAAAACCATACCCGAAGTATGAGCCAGAGTTCAGCTAAAAGACTGAAACTTACGAATTGTTCAAATCTGCACTCGCCAAGGACAGCTGTTTCCACTGATGTAACTTGAGTGCCTCGATTTCAATGTTCATAAAATCTTCCAGCTCATCCAAAGATCCTAAAAATATACCGGCAATTAATTTAAGTAAGAATTCCAGTCAATTTGTTCTTATTAGTTCGACGCTCACCTCCAGCCCGGGCAATCACTTGCTTGTGATGTTTCAAGCATTGTCCAAACGTTTTCATGTTGGGCTCATACACGAACAACCTGATCGCTGTCTTTCCGCGCAATCCATTTGCAGTACTCTCATACGCAAGCACGGATAAGTCGGCCAGATCAAAGAGATGATCGCAATTTTCCAAAACCAATGAATTTGGAGAAATGTGGACGCATTTTGTCCACAGCTTCAACTTCCAGCAAGAGTACTTCAAGTATGCCTTGCCATACTCCTTCAAACTTTCTGGTAACACACCAAAAACGTAGTCGAACTCATTCTCCAACATCAATCTGACAAATTCGTTAAAAAATCATCGAATTCGTGTCGAATTAACATTTCAACTGCTGGTCAACCAGAAACATAAATCTAGGACCGAAGCTTACCTCAAGAACGAGGACACACCGTCAGACACAATTACTGACACGTTTCTTGAACTCAAGGTTCGGCGGATGGATCTTGACAACACGAGCGCTTGCAGCGCCTCTTCATCGTTGGACGCGGATGTAACATAAGATTGGGTTTTCGCTGTAATTTATAAAATGCAAGCTATGAAATTGTTAGTTAAGTACAAGAAACAGCACAATGAATGAAATTGGAGTTTCTTGGTCTTCGAATGCCTCTCCCGTGTGTAGTGCACTGCAGGAAAGGAGCGAGAACGGCGAGAACAGTACCTTGCAATTGCATTGCGTTGACGGAAACTTGACTTCAACGTCTGTCGAGTTTCTGAGGTTCAACGTTTTCTATCCAGTAAGTCCAGTTCTATGTCAATATGTTGAGAGTTGTAAGATTTCGTAAAAACAGTAAGGATGCATTACTCAAGAGGAAGCAAAGTGGATTTAAAGTCAGAGATCATGGAGTCGGTCCTTTTATATGAGTACAGTACTCCGCGATCATAATCCTCGGCCTCTGGAATAAGACAGAACAAACGCTTAACACGCAATTGTGAGCCCTGGCGAGTGTTCAACGAAGAATTTTTATTTTCTTCGTCGTAGTGTAATTTGTAAACGTATTACATACAAATTCATATGCATCAACCCTCCAATGAATGAATGAGGAAGCGATTTGTAGGTCACTCTGGTCCAACCGTCGTCGACTTGTCTGAGGACCAAGTCACTGAGGGGCGAGATGATTAACTTCTTGGAATTGTTTACAAACACACGCATGATGCGCTTTGAAGGTAAACATTACTTCGAAGCAAGAATTTCCCAGTCTGATCTTTCCACAGGTAAGCAATGTCTCACATCCCGAATCTTGTTTGACAACATTGTCAGGCAAGGTCAGTAACTGCCTGGCAAACCACTCGTGAAAGTCGATATTCTTAGCCATATATTAAAAACTGGTTTTTAGTGCGTTTGTTAACAATCATCGCTTAGTTTTCTTATTCTCCTTACATTGTATGTACGCAGATTCTCACATTGTGTTGAACGAAGTTCTTGGATTCTGTTGTCAACTTTGAGCGAGCATATGCGTAATTAGTCATTTGATACAGCGTTAACAATTTAATGTGGAAAAGTCAGTAGTATTTATGAGAAGTTTAGAAATAAGAACCTTCGGCTTCGGCTGGGCTGCAGGTTTGGCATGTCAATTAGATGGACGTGCCAGAAGCACATCTGTGGGCCGACTTCTTCCAGGCTCGGCTTTACAGTCTTCGGGTTGGCGAGGAATTCCATCGGGTTTGTGACATTAAAGCGAATGCGAAACAGAATCGCTTATGAAATGGCGAAATGAAGCTTCAGGCAATTTGCGAATATTTGCTCACTGGCGGCTTGAACGTATGGTTTCTGTGGGTGGTTTGTTTTGTGTGTGAATGACATCTTTAAGTGCCCCATGGACAGCATTGACTGTGACTGATGTTGTTATCCTCCTTAATGCATTCCCAGAGTAGTCTTGTGAAAATGAATCAGCAAGGTTCGCTTTAGTGCCTGGTTTGGTTTTTGAAGTTAAGGATATTCGGCTCCTGGAAAATGGATGGAGTGAATGCACGCAAGATCCAAATGATTCTACATTATGCAGCTCCGAAATCTGCCAGTTAATTGCACACGTCTCCTAGTTGGTTCTAGGTATTTTCTGGTCGGGCTTGAGTTTTGTTATCATCTATTGTGCGAATGGTTTGATCACCACGACTGAGCGTGCCATCTTCATGAATTGTACAGCAAATAAGGTAATAGGACCTGCTAACACTTATCGTTTGCTCATTCGCATGCAAATAAGACCTAAACGTGACCTGCTTATGCGAATTGTCTGGTGCGCAGTTGGCAAAGGATTGACGAACGGAAAAACCGATTAATTTGCAACTCCGCCATTTCCCATTCATTGCATTGCAATTTGTCTGGAGTTTATGCAGAGATTATGCAAGTTTACGAGAACCACGCGTCGAGCTCAAGTTCAAGTATTCGCTGGCACTGGCAAAGTTGTTACTCAAAAGTAATTCTCGTCTTCCCGCATTCTAACGACAATTTTCCCCCACGAACGTTATATTTATTCTCTTCATTTATTCGGATCTTTAGTGGAATTGTACTCGAGCACGCAGTCGTAATTGTACCTTGGATTTGCGTTGAAGAAGCCGTCAAAGGTCGTCTGCGCCCTGTGCCTGCATAAATATTTTCATAACTACGCAGAATTGCTTTGCTAAGTTTCCCGGATGCATAATTCAAAGGTATAAATTAGTGTCTGTTATGGTCTTCCACAACAAACTGTAACTTAATTGCGACGTAAAGTACGAAATTGTTATAACTTGGACCATTTGTTCAAAAGCTCAAGTTGCGTTCGTTTCATTCTTTGTTTCAGGGTGAGACAAATCGAATCTTAAGTCTCGTTCTGACACATCACTCTTCCGGACTCAGCTGAGCTCTTCAACTCATCGCAATCTACATTCACTTCAACGTGACAATTTGTCTTTGACGAGAATGAGTAACTTCATTGATTTAGATCCAGGGCATCAGCAATACCTGACCATTCAAAGCAAACAGGTAAAATACTACTATCTTTAAAAGACGAGATTCCTAAGGGGAAGTTCCTGAAATGTGGTTTTCTATCGTGCAGCTGGCGATGTCGGCCCGAATGTTCATGCATATTCACTGGTGTGACGAGGACAACTGTGCACAGTCCAATGGCAAGTCTAAGGGTCATCACCATTTCTTTCCCTGCTTTCCTTTTCACATAAGAAAGGTAAGGGTTGGTTGCTTCCTTTCATTAATTCCGACCTTCCAGTTTATGCTTTTGGTTTTGGCAGCATTTCAGGCATAGAAAGTCGACGCTCAACACCACGAACGCGTCCGCGTCGAACTCACTCGACCACACCGTCGACCTCATTGGTGAATCGCTTATCATGACCGAATTTCATGTTCGCTCCTTGGGACCGCAGATGCCAACTCGTGTTCTTGCTCATCCATGGACATTAAAATTCTGCACGTCGCTCGATGGATTCTCGTTGCATACGCTGTATCGCAAACTGCAGAAAGTCAATTCGCCTGTGCTCATTGTTGTGGAGGATTTGGAAAAGAACGTGTTCGGCGCTCTGGCGTCTTGCAATCCACACGTTTCCGATCGATTTTACGGGACAAGTAAGTATTGACTTTACCCCTAGACTCGAATTCAATGTGTTGATGTCTGTGTTTCTGTTTCTGGCCTGATTAGGTGAATGCTATCTTTTCACCTTTCACCCGGACTTTCGTGTCTTCAAGTGGTGTGGTGACAATTTTTACTTTATGAGAAGCACGGAAGAAGAAATGTACTTCGGGTCCGATAAGTAAGTCGAACACTGTCATTTTTAATTAATGTCGCATCAAATTAATTCATCATCCTCATTATCAGTGGGCACGCTGGGCTTTGGCTTGACAGTGATTTGAATCGGGGAAGAAGTGAGAGTTGTTTGACATACGGAAGTCTACCCTTGGTGCCATCGAAGGATTTCATCATCAGAAACCTCGAATGCTGGACATTTGATTAAGCTTAACCTATTGCATTTAGGTTTAATTGTACACTTACGAGCTGGAATCATAAGTAGTATAATTCAGGGTGTGCCTAAATTCAGCCATTTGTGTAAATTATTTCTTTAGAATAATATCTAATTGTTTTTCAACGTCAACATGGAACGCCAATTTCGATTGTATACGATTCGTAAGTGCCTTTTTCCGCAATTAAAGCAGCACACGTTGAGTGGTTGATGACAGCTTTTGCTTATGGTATTTGTCTGAACCTTTCTAGTAATTCTGTTAGGTTTGTAGTTGGGTCTGTTATCTTTAGCCCAACAATATGTATTTACGCCGAATTGAACGCAGACGTTGAAATTCTACTGCTCCTACTGAACCTTGGGCTTATGTCCAACGTGACTGCTAAGGAGTATTCAGAGACTAATGATGAAATTCTAGTTAAAACTTGTTTTCGTGCATTACCATTCAATTACTTTAATTGAGTTGTGAATTTTGATGATTAAATTATGATAAATGCGTGCTTCGAGATAAATTCCCGTTGAGTTGATGGCATTACGCTAAAGCCGTAAACGAATGAAGAACATTTGAATTTAAAATCAATGGGTTCTATCGAACTCCCTTCAGTCATCAATCAAACAAAAGCTGGCATAATTTATTCAGGTTGCGTTTTAGTAACAACGACAGTTTGTACTTTGAACATTTAAAAAGACGGAGATGTTTCACGAGGAAATTGTTTCTAGTCAGCCGTTCCGAATACATCCTTAAATCAATTTGCTCATAGTCTATACAGCAATTTTTGTACCACCAAACTGCCGATACAACTGATCAGCAGGTATCTGTTTTAGCAATTCTCTCCTCCACTGAGTCTTGTCATGACCGTAGAAGTAGACAGAATTCCTCGTGTGCTCTGAAAATATTGGCTTTAGTGTTGTGATCACTTGGTCGAAAATACCTGGCACTGAAAGCAAAAGCAGACTGAATTAACAGCACGTTCCCATAAAATGCTTTTCCTGGACTTACTGTTCACGAAATAAGTTCGGTAGCTCATTTGTGGGTAATATACTTCGTAGGTCTGCGTGAAGTAAACGTACACTCCGATGCACTGGAGGCAGAGATGCTGCCTTCTATTAAAAAGCGTTAAGTCGAAAATGGTGAATGTCTCTGTGACGTTTGGGTTCTTGACGTCCCGAATCCGCTTTGCTGTTCTCTCGAAGTTACGGTCAATGTAACGGTGCAGTCTGTCCATGCCACCAGAAATGGCAATCTTGCGGAAGTCAAGCCGCCCGGACAAGTACGTCGTAACTGCGCGTGAACAAGTCGTAGCATTATAAGCAATGCCCCTGGCATCGAATCACCAACTTGTAATTTAGCTATAAAAGATGAAACTTACTTGGTCGTCCATCCTTATCACGGCCCTCGTGATAGATTGGGAATTCACGCTCCATCATTGAAAAGTCCTCGCTTAATATCGTACTCATGTTGTTCTTCTTCCTCCATTCCATCGAGTCCGAGAGCATTTCCTTCGCCGAGTCCAAGTTGAGTTTCTTGACTCGCAACCACGGAATTAAGTACTGATCAGTATTCATATACTCCTCTTGAAGAATTGGAGCGACCATTGGGCGAAACTGTGAGACGGGAATATGAGTCAAATACAAGTAGAAAAGCTTGTGAAATCGTATTACCTTAACCAGTGCATCCCTTTCCTGCTTTGTATATTCAGAATTGAAAGTTGGAACCAGGAGCACCAGAACTGACCCGAACAACAGTTGAATTGAAGCCGAAGTATGCATATTCAGCTGAGAATTCAGGAGAAACACGCTGCAAGGGCGTATTAATCGAGATTAATTTCTTCCCAACGTCAGGTTTCATCCACACCACATGATCATCTATTTCAAATGTTGTCAGTCGTTTCTCAGAGTGCATTAAGAAAACCATCTTTCTTGCCAACGCAGGGTAGGGTAGGGAATAAATCACAAGAGAAAAGATCGAAAGTGGCGGTGCCCAAACAGGGTTTTTAGCAAATATGAGCGGCCTAGACTTCGATGAAGAATGAAGGCCTTTGTTGAACGTTGGACAGCAAAACAGGTTTTTCACCATTTCTGCTTGTGAATGTCAATGCAAATAAAGTTCCGCCGATGCATTGCACTTTATGCTGCTCAAATTAAAAATATTGAGGCTGACACTGAGCTGTGGTTGTCAATGATAATGACCTTAACCCATTACAAGCTTTGCGAACTTTTTTATTCAACAGAAATAAATACATCAGTCTTCAACATAGCAAGGCCGGCTGGCTGCTTGGGCTTCAAATTTCAAACTCCTTGTCCTTTAACAATTTTGGTCCCACCAAACTGTCGGAACAGCTCGCTGTTGGGAATTTGCTTAGCAAGCTCCTTCCTCCATTTCTCCTTGTTGTTATCGAAGAAGTAGATGGAATTCCTCGTGTGGTCAGAGAACAATGGCCTGACTGCGGTCAAGACTTGTTCGAACAATGTGGGCACTACAGAATTCAAACTGCGATTAGTGAATGCACGAATAAATCAAAATGTTTTAGTAGTTAGTGCTCTTACTGTTCACGAAGTACGTCTTGTAAGTCATCTGAGGATAGTAATTCTCATAAGTGCTGGTCAGATGAAGGTAGTAGTCCAAGCCTGGAAATATTAACGCCCAATTAGTTTCAAATTGAACTTTTTGTGTACAAAGCGCACAAATGAGCATCAGAGAAGCTTCAACTCACATTGCAAGCAAAGGTGTTGCCTGTTGTTAAATCCATTCAAATCGAAGATGGCAATTGTCGAATTAATATTCGGATTGTTGATGTCACGAATGCGCTTGAATCGCTCTTCGAATATGCGGTCGATGTACCGCTTCAGTCGGTCTGACTCACCGGCCAGGGAAGCTTTACGAAAGTCATACTGTCCAAAGAGGTATGTTGTGACTGCAATTTAGAATCTACGTTAACTACATTTCTGGAGCGCAAATAAGAGTTCTGCCAGCTTACTTGGCCTGCCATCTTTATCCACTCCTTCGAAAAACACAGGAAACTCGCGTCTGAATTTCTGAAAATTCTCGCTCAGGATTTTATCCATCTTGTTTGACTTTCTCCATTGCATTGTTTTGGCAATCATTTCTTTTGCTTCTCCCAAGTTGAAATTCCGTGCCCGAATATAGGGAAGTAAGTACAAGTCCGAACTCATGTAGTCTTCCAGTAAGATCGGCTTAACCATTTTACGGAACTGCATGCATGAAAAGAATAAATCGGATAATTGACGCTGAAAAGGTTAGACTACGTTACTTGCTGAAGAACGTACCTTCGCTACCGCATCTTTCTCCGTCTGATTCAGTTCTGCAGAACAGGCTACGACTCCGAACACCACGAAACAAATCACAAACTTTGACGAAGTCATTTTGTAAACTGTCCAGATTCTGAACTGATCGATAATTTGCGAATTTATTTTGCAATTTTACCCTTTTTATAGATACACCACTCAGTCAGCACAGCTTATGGAGCACCTGTTTAAGGGGAACTACATTGTTACGAAACGCATTGCCAACTGGTAGTTAAGGATGGTCATTTCATGAGAAGGCATTGACTGGCGCATCAAATTAACATGTCCTTATGAATTCTCAAATCTCAAGTCGCCGTGCCAACTAGTTTTTCCACAGGTTGTGAGGGTTAATCAATTTATTGGTATAAGTCAGTGCAAACTGGTTCTCAAGTGCAGGACAGCCGCAATTACTGTTGATGACATGTCTATGCTAAGTTTGCACACTTGAACCATGAAGTTTCTCAAGATTCAAGAGCAAACTTGTTGACATGATTGCTACGACCCGTCGCTGACGTCAAGACACATAGCATCGTTTGACATTGCCAATAAATTGTCTCAGCGTTTATCACACTTCTACTTCTTATAAATTAAAAAAAGAAACTTAACACGCCTCATAAAACAGACAATTATTTTTATCAAATTAAACTTATAAGTAATATTTGCAGTTAAGTTTTAAAGTGTCACTTGAACTTTTACCCATGCAGAATCAATAGCTGCCTAATGCGACACAATGCATGTCTATCAAACTGTAGTTGTTCTACCAAAAAGAACTTTGAAGATTTGTAATTATGGAAAAAGGTATTACTTTACATCGTCGTAGTCGTGTTCCACCGCTCTATCTTCAGCGCTCGATTGATCAGCCTGTTTTATGTAAATAAATATTGTCCTCTGTGCTTGCAGTACATGGATGGAAAAGATGGAGTAGCGAAGAAGCTTAATTAGTTATTGCGCGTTAGAAACTACGAAATGGAAGGCAGCATTTGCGATTAAAGAGCCCAACCTTTGCCTTCATTTAGACATTTGCGTTGCGAGACGCCGATCTCATATTATAAACAGAAAGCAGCTGCTGGGATTCCGCAGTCGCCATTATGACTCAGAATTTCGGATTGACTTCAGGTTTAAGAGTTCAGACACTTATTTAAGTTGTTATCTCATATCTCAGAGCTTTACTTTCGTTTTGTGTAAGGAATAGCCAAGCTACAATACAAGAAATTGTCACTGAGTCGGGCTGTTATTCACAATCGTACAGACTTCCACGATGCCTGCAACCGCACCATGCAGCTCCAGCCTCACCAGCGTATTCTAAGAATTGCAATCAAGACTTAGTTTCAAAGTTTCACTTTTGATTAAGGATGCAATAAGTTTACCAGAGGAGAAGACAACGTGAGTCCGAATGTGTACTGAACTCCACCAACGACTGCAGAGTCTCTGATCGGTTGATCAATCACCGGTGTCGCAGTGTCTCCTTGAATCGTGCTAATTCTGATGCTGAGAATTTCATGGCTGATACCTAACAGAATTGTTATTCGTCTTACGGAGACCATTATTCATTCTATTACCACAATTCGTCTAGGAAAAAGGACGTACTTGGAACGAAATCGATTTCGATAATGCATTCGAATGGTGCCACTCCGCAACCATCTGTGCGAACATCGACTAGTCTTCCGCTGTATTCTAAATCGACACGATTTCTGTTAATGTCTTTGCCTACTATTTTGGTTACAAGCTGTTTCGTCTGGCCGCTTACCACATTCGACTTCAGCAGCTGCAGGCAATTTTGGTATGATTGATCCACCATTGCAGCATGCCACAGCCAAAGTCAAGACGACCAAGAATAAGGCCCTATTCGAATACATTTTATGCTTGTATCGAAAGACAAGGAGTAAGAATTAATTCGCACAGACAACTGCAACTGCCCGAACGTTGCTGAATTAACTCGTATTTTATGTCATACTACATAGACGAAATTCAGACATTCGTCAGTAATTGACATACAGCATCCATAAATTCGTATTAAGGATAGATAATGATGACTTATGGAGCGAGTGGAGTCATAAAAATCTAAAGCTGTATAAGTAGAGGACTGCGGCCAAAGAGAGTTAGACATTGTAACTGTCAATAATAATCAAAGTAACGAAGCAATGCAATGCCAAGCTTAGCATAGCACTGGGAATTGAGCTTTTTGGTTTATTACGCTGCAATAAACTGTAAAGCCGCGCGACCTTATCAGTTCAGAGCTGTACAGAACTAATAAAAGTGGGAGCAATTCTGCCTGAATTCGCATTTAGTGGCATGCTATCTATTTTGGGCTCTGCCAGCCGTAGTATTTTAGTCCACATAATTTCGCAGATATAATCCGTGGAGTATTAACATTTTCCAACAGTTCTCGTTGCTCAATTACTGAATCCGGCTGACTCGGCTCCCTGACGGGGATTTCGGATTTGCGCCTTCATTATCAGAAACCAGCAGCCCGGAATGGGTCCAGTGATAGAAGTACTCCAGAAATAGATTGCCCGAATTAGAATTCGTAACTGGAAATTTTTCAATTACCACTCATTGCTTTAAGAAGAGGCGAGCGGATCCCTTGTGGGAATTTCACAATTTTCGCTCCCATTCAAAGTCACGACGCTTCCCTTAAAATTTATGTCTCTCTCGTCCACAATTTATGGCTACTTCAGAAATATTAATTAGTTCCTTTTCATGCTTCTACGCTTTTTCAACTTGTGTCTTTCACTGTGTGGGAGAATGAGATAATAACACGTGCGACGACATTCTGGAATCCGGCTCTATTGAGGGCCAAGCACCAAGCTGGGAAGTAAAGTCAATACTTTCAAGAGAAAGTCGTTCAACACTTCAGGCGAGCGGCAAACACCTTGATATTTGCATAGGAAGCTTTCATGTAGAATTCAGAAACTAGAAAGGCATTCAATAAGAAGTCGCGCACCTCACAACGAAACTCATTGCGTGCTAAGCGCTTGGTTCCTCCGTTCCTCGCTCCTTTTATTTACCTTCCTCGCCTCTTCTCACACGAGCATTACGCAAATGGTGATTTCTTGGACATTTAATCATTTTTATGTGAATAGTTCGCAGACCGATCCGATCATCATTAATCACATTTTGGCGTCAGCTGCATTGTATTGCAATACAATACAGTTCAAAGAAATACGCAAGCACAGTTACGTCTTGCCATTTCATTGCACGCGAAATCGGAACATTGACAACAGTGAACAGCGTGCGAGTCACGACGAAGAAAAGGTCATCCGTTCACCTGTTTGATCATTAAAAAGGAGTTTTCCTTATGTAATATGATCGACTGTCGACTCGGCTCGAAGTGGGATGCGCAGTTTAGCGGAAACGAATTCGCTTTTGAGAGGAAACTGCGTAATACCCACGGCTCGGCCCACAGGATAATGAATCCTAATGAATAACAAATCGAACTCATAATGCGGAGGCACGGCTCCCAGCGCAAAGTCACTTGACCAGAAAGCAGAAACTTCATACATCACTCGCTCGCTCTATCATTGCAGTCTCAAGTAGTAAACGAGAGTAGACCGCGCCCGCTTGATACCTAACATAAAATCCACCATCACGAGTACTAATTGAATTATTTGTGTAATAACCTACATTTTACTGCACAAGAGCGAAAGCCAGCAAGCAAGTCAATTAAGAACTGAAGCAGGGCACTGCTGCGAAGCGGGGACGGGTACAGCTGCTTCGTTTCCTCCTGGAATTAGGACATGAAGAAAGGCTTATTTCACACGAGTAATTTCGATCCGAGAAGAAAGCATAGCGAGCAGAAGCCCAACGGTACGGCTGTAGGAGGAATGGCGGGAGACCTTTATGATGTGCAATTAAGGAAGTGGAGGATATAAAAAGTGCATTAAACACACGGAAAGCTTCAGTACGTCGACGACTCAGCGCTACGCGATTGCCGCTGGCGTCGCGGCATGAAAGACTGGATCCCCGGAGTTTAAGTCGCCATTTCTTACTTTTTAATTAAAAAGTTCTGCTTCGGACTTCGTTGCAAAGTAAAATCTTGTTAACGGCTTGCAAAATTTCGATTTTTAAATCCCTGCAGGTATATACATTCTGGCCTGGTTAGTCACGGCCACGGCGAGGCTTGCAAAATCAAGCAAGTACAAATCCCGGGCACGCAGTGGGAATGTCGTGCTGAGTAAAGGCATGGGGCAGGTACATAGTGCATTAGCACACCTGAAATGCGTCCCTGAAGCATAATTTAATAATCCGTCGGAGATTTCCATCAGTCAACCCAAATTCCTGGTAACTTGACGCACCAATGCCAGCCGTAAATCTAAAAATGGAGGGCCGTAGCGTGCTGGCGTATTGACTTCGTACGCATATGGAAACCTCAAGGGAATTCTTTGTTATGAGTTTGTGTCACCAAATCATGCAATCTGGCATATTCGTTTGCATTCTTTCACGAAATTCGTCAGCCGCAGAACTCGCAAAACGCGAACGCAAACTCGTGCCTCGTGCTTGGCGTTGCCGTTGTCACGCCTCGATTTCCATCCCATTACCATTCCCATTACAATGTGAAACTCCAGAGTGGTATTTAAGAATCGATTATTCCTTTCTGTCAACCGTACGGGAAGGAGAGTAAAAAACTTTTTAATAACCTAAAAGCAAACAATCGAAGAAGCTCGACATGATACCCGCAAGAGACTTCCTCGCCGCATTCGCCTTGCTTTGCTTTACTTTGAATCAAATTTCCATATAAAATGCAAACAAATCACTTTGACTTTATTACGGGTTCATTCTGCGTCGAATGAGATACATTCTTTCCAAATGCAAATGCCAACGCCAGCGTTCAGTTCAGCTATTCGGCATGTCATGACACTAATCAAACACGGGAAAAGTTGCATGGCTGTCATTTTTATCGCAGTCTTCCTTCAATCTCCATTCTCCAGCTTTGACGTTCGTCGTCCAACTCCAAGCAACGTCGCCCTGGGAAGTTTGCGAGAAAAATACTTGAAAACTCTCGAGAGCACTTGAGCACTTATTTTTAGCATTTAAATGAGGCCAGGCCGACAAAGGAAAAAGAACGCACGAGAAAGTTGGATCTCCTTTGCCATGCCCATGAGCCCACGAGCCTTGAACTGCGAAATCAGATTCTCGTCAGGAATATGAGAAATTATCGAAACTCAATAAAGTGAGAGGAAAATGGAAAACTCCCTTCGCATCGCTGCGCTGGTACTTGGCTTGAGCAACATGAACTTAACATGCCCGAAATCACAAGCGTCTTCATCTCTGCTTGCTGATTCATCTTATTCCAGATAATTCTCATTTTCTTTCCACTTTCATCATCATATTCTGTTTCTGAGAACATAATTGCATTTTTTGCGAAACAGCGATTCTGAGAATTCCAATCTCTCATCGCAGTTTCATAATTCGAGCATTGCAGCAGCGACAGAAGAAAAAAAACATGAGCAGTTGAACCTGCGACTGTACATATTATACGTTAACTGTGCCATGCCCCATGATGCCAGTTGCCAGTTGCGAATGGGCACGCAGTCAAGTCATTTAAAATAGCGCTAGCAATGCAGGGCGCAGATAAACGGATAAAAGAGCAGCGAGCCAGGCAGGCAGTCCCAGTATTAGTATTATGGCACAAACCAGCAGAGAAAAAGTACACAAAGAGAAAGTCAGCCAGTCAGCCGGAGCACAAAGTGAGAGCTTGCTTTGAAGTTAGTAGTGCAGTCGCAGTGCTGTGTGAGTTAAGAGACTTTCACTTATACTCTTACAGCGTGGTCTCCAGTCCAGCACCAGTGCTTAGGACTCGACTGGTCTGGTCTGCTGGTTTTATCCATGCTCCAAATCTTTCCAGCCACGCACGGCACAGGGTAGACCACTGACTACAGCAACGGCTAGGCTCTGTCGTCAGCCCGTGCCTGTACTGGTGCTGGTACAGGCCTTACAGGCAGAGGAAACACGGCTAAAAAATTATGTGAGCTCTGGATCATGCGCTTCATCATAATAAATTACACATTGGGCTCATAGTCCGTGGCTCGTACAAGTTCAACTACAAAACGGTTCTTGCCTTGCTCGTGCTCGCGCTTTCTCGCTCCGCGAGTGTTAACTGTACACAATTGTTACATTATTGTGTCGATTACATTTACACTCGTGGTGCTCGCCACTCGAAGATGATTTGCCAGGAGCAGTAGGACAGTGGGTACGGGAAAAAGTTCAAAAAGAAGTAAACGAGAATTTCTCACAAGTGCACGCAAAGATTCACACAAGATTACTTGTCCGCCTTCTCGCTCGGTCGCAACTACCACGTTGCTTTTGCTTTCGTCTGCATTTCCATCATCACGGCTCACGAGTTCAGGGCAAAGTGAGTGAATACGGCACGACGGGTGCAATTTAGTGGATGGACACGGACAACCGACTCGGAGTCGTAGAACCAAGCAGCGAGATGTAAGAAACCAACGAAGTTTATTTGTTTTTGTAATTTTTTCATTTTTTATGGGAACTTGAAAGACCCCATTCATTCTCATTACGTAACAAGACAAGACAAGGCAGGCAGACGGAACGGTTAGTCATCGCTTCTTCGTTGCCTGCCGCTGTGCAACCGTTCATATCCTCTTTTCTCTGTGATCGTGATGTCTGACAGTCAGCCAGTAGTGCATCGGAGGGAAGACGAACACGACGGAGCGTGACTGCTCGCGTAAAACGTAATCTCATCGGATTTCGTGTAATCCGTAGCTAATTCCAGTGATAAATATTTAATCAAGAGATTACCATCGTACATTGTGTATCGAGACACGAGACGAAACACGTCACAAGTGAAGTTTCCTTTCTCCAAGTTCCGAGACTGCGACGACCACGTGCGAATCCGAATTGTAGATTAGTTGATCAGACTGAGACTTTCACCGCTTTGTTTTCCTTGCCGAGATTTAAGCCACACACACGTTTCATCTGCAGTAATTAATTATTAAGAAGTAGCAACATGGAAGACGACCAGCAGCACGAGCTTGAAGTCATGCAGACCGAACCTCTCGACGGCCGGTCCCGATCAACCTCGCCACCCGTGGTAACTCGCGGACCACCGAGCGTTGACGCCGACGACGAACCAGAACTTGACGAATGTGATGACCGACCAAAATTACTGCCCAAGCCGCCAATCAACCCAAAATCACTCCTGCCCGGTTCCGAAGTGGATTTCATCAAGCGCGTGCTGCTGGGAAAGAACGAGATGATAAAGAAATTCAATGCACGAACGCTCTCCTGTGATCAATCAAATACTCTGCAACAACAACGCTTCACGTTGAGTCAGCGTGGGAATCCAAGAAAGAGGACGTCAGCACCGTCACAGTTCGGGCGGACCAATTCTACTAGGAACATACTCATATTGAGGTCGAGACGATCGTGGCCAGTGGCACCGCAGCGAATGCGAAGGTAAGGAGAAAATGCTCCATGCCGTCTTCGTCTTCATGTCATGTCTCGACTTTCTTTTAGCACGCGTTCGTTGCCTGATCCTTTCAATTAATTTCATGTGTACATTAATTTGGACATCTTAATTAAGTTACGATATCACGTTTCGTCTTTTTTCGTAACGTGTACACAGCATAGCCCCCAAAACTCATTATAAATTAAAATGCGTCACCAGGCACAGGAAACCGGAGCGAAGCCATCGGCTCCATTGTTCAAAAGTCTCCGCAAAGTAAACATTAATCACAAATTCAAAAGAAACATGAGCTCGCTTATTTAAGTTGATGGTTTCTTGTTAAGAATTCACACATAATTAAATTTTCTCGTTTGCATAACTTTTTGCAAAATACGCGATGAATAATGAACAGAACAGTGCAGGTCGACAGCCGTCGTGAAAGCAGCAAGCTACGGGCGAGGACGGGCACATCGCATGTCCTCGTTTTCCTGACCGCGCCTGTACCCGTGTCCATGTCGTGTTTTGTAGTCAAGCATACAGAATTTTTGTGGTCCATCTGTTTAGCATCAAATTACATACAATTCCGAGTCCCGTATGCCATTCGCAACCCGCATTGAGTGGGATTCGATCGTAATTAAATTTGTACTTTTGTGTCCTTGCCAACCAGCCAAAGAAAAGAGTGAAGGAAGCCACAGCAAAGGGCAACTTCAATAGAAATCGAACTATGCTGCTCTTCAAAGGCTGCTGTAAACAAGTGAAGCATATTTGAAACTCGATTTGCGACCGCAACGCAGCAACCAGCGACTAAATAACAAAAAGCACAAAACGCGATACGCGACGAACACGAGACTCTTGTGCTGGTCGTAGTCAAAGTGCCACTGCCACTGCTGTTTCTCGTCGTCGTGCTTGTCGTCGTTATTGTGCTTGAGACTCTCAAAACTTAATTATGTTTACTTTGCGATAGTTTCTGCACCGCGTCCCCGCGCCCGCTTCTGTCCTGCCCTGCAACTTGTCCGCTTCCTGCACTTCCGCTCGACGATAATCAATACGGGCAGCCAAATTGCTTTGAAGCTCTGATTCCCAGTCGGCCAGGCCACGCACGGCCAAAGGCCACACCACTCAAGAGCTGAGCAGGGTTTCAAATTTCGAGCTTGCGGCCTCATTAATTTATCATGGAATATTAACTGCATATTACACGAGTGGCAGCACTCGAAATAAACGAATTCCCATGAATTAGAAATTGCTCGGGTGCAAACGGGGAGTAGACATCAAATCCAGCCAAAAATTGAATTGACGATCACGTTCAGTTGAACTCTGAACTTTTTGCCTTCTAGGCAAATATAGAGGCGAATGGGCTGGGCCGGCGGAGCAGAGCGCAGTAGTGCAAATATTCAACATGAGAATTAGAATAGAATGAGAATGAGAACTGGAACACGAGCAACCGCCGCTATTCAATAAATTTGTTTTTGGGTGGAGCACTCAACCCAATTCCAATTCACGTCGCGTTGCTAAGCCCAAGCCCAAGCTAAATCCATTGAAGGCAAGTCAGACGCACATAATTCGATTCTATTGCTCGATAATCTGATTACCATCATTATTTTTTTACGACATATTCTGCCCGGTCTGTTTTTCCAGCCAGTTCAATTAATGAGCTCCATGTCGCGTTCTGATTCACGTACCCGCTCATGGCCGGACTATGCGAAGCCTGATTAATAAGACGACAAATAAAATTATAAGTAGCTTATCGTAAAGAACGCACGAGTAGTATTTATAATGAGAATCTCCGTGGACAACACACAAACCGATGTTTTCCAAATTAAAAAGAATGGGAAAAGATTTGAAACAAAGAAAGAATGTACGGAGAAAAGAAGCTTCGCGCATCCGTGCTTGAGTACTGATTCGAGATAATTTATAGACCGGGTCGTTGGAAAAGCACGTTTTCAATTAAGTTTTTGTTCTACGAAAAGATTTATCTCTACGGATGAGTTATGCTTTTACTGGGGGCATGGAGCATGGAGCAATGAATGGCTTACATGCTAAATCCGTGTGTCTTCCCTTATCTCAAACAGGTCGCAGCCAGCTAGGTATTTTGTGGTCTCCTTTCTCTATTTCCTCCTTATTTTTCTTGCATATGATAGATATAATCCTAATCCTTTTCTTTCCACTTCTCTTTGCATTGAAATTGGATTTCTTTCAGAGAAAATTGATACATACGTGTGTGCATAGCTGGAGTCAGAGTCTGCTAAAGCCAAAGTCGGGATGAGAACAGTGCTGTATCGGGTTACGGAGTCAAGAACCCAATGAAAGTGTGCAGAGGTCGGAACAGAGGCTCGTATTGTCATTGGGATAGAATTCGCTAAACTTGACTATTTGTCCCAAGAAGCATCATCTTCGTGTGGTACAGCAAAATTTTGTGAGAATGTGCCATAATTTTTTCTCAGGCATGGCACATTCAATTGAATTGTGGCTCTTCTAATGTGGAATGGCTCAACTCGCTCAACAATAACGGTATTCAATAGCTCAATAATGACCAAATAATAGTCATAACGCATAAATTCGGCTAGTATTGTGGCACTATATAAAAAAATGGTAGCCTTTAGTCCGGAAGTAAAATTCCTCGGTCATCCGGCATGGCGCAGCACTGGTCACATTTTGCAGATTCGGAGTGCCGAACCATGTGCCATCCTCTTTCCAGTCAATTGCCTCAACACTACCTCCACTTTCCCAATGTACACAAAGTCACCGTGTGAAGTCGAGCAGTCGAAGTCGATCCAGGTACTCTGCATACAAAGAATGCGTGCGAGAGAAAGCTGCACGGTATAGTCCATATGTACTTCGTGGGGGCAAGCTGATATGATATTTCTCAATATTAAAAGAAAGTACTTTCGTTTTGTCAGTGAGGAGTAAATATTCGCATGGTTGGTTTCTGGTTGCCTTTGCCTTGGTTGGCTTGGCTTAGCCGTGCTTGGCTCTCGAGCGTCATCGTCGCGCTCGTATCTCGCAAGAAGGCATGCAATGCCTCTGCAGGCAGGCACCTGAAGGAGATAACCCTCGCTAGGAAAGCGCATTCCACAATAGAGGCTGGGCACGGGCTAATATTAGCTCCACCACGGCCCGGCATATCGAGTCTCTCTCGAGCGAGCATATTTGTAATGTATACGTGGTACTTAATACAGCCACGGCCACTACCTGCTGCTCCGTTCCTCACTGCACGACATTCCTGAGCGTGCTTTCTCCACGACGATGATCCGTGTAGTGGTGGTGTATTTGTCCTCGCTTACACTCTATTATGGGCAGGCAATGGCATGGAAGGTATGCGGAGCCCGTCTCGTTCTCGTCTTCGTGCCCGCATTCCATACTCACAATGATCCATCGCATCGCATCACAGTGAGCTCCAGCGAAGTGTAGACCAGGGAAATAATCAATAAAAGTCTCTTACATTATGCATGTAAACTTTGTTAGAATGGAGGAAAAAATATATTTTATTAAAAACTGGAGACTCGAGTCAAAAGCGAGCAGCAGGTAGCAGAGACAGAAAGGCAGAGAAGAAAGCAGAGTGTAGTCGAGTCGAGAGAAGAAAGAAAGAGAATAGGAGCTTGTTAGTTTACAATACGAATAATAATCATCATCAACATCATAACAGAGCAGGGCAGAGTAGCAATAGAGCAATAGGCCACGTAGTAAAAGTGTTACGAAGGGAATAGAGAAACAGGATGCAAAGTGAAAGCGTAATATCGCAAATGAGGAGTTCATTCAGGTGGTACACTTATGCCAGGTTTACACAATCCAGTGCTTCTCAATACCGAAACCGAACGTGAATTGACTTTCTCGGAACTTGTGCGAATTCCAATTCCAATACTCACCGCCTCCTTCCTCCACTTACGACCGTGCTGTGCTCTCCGTTATTATTACTATTATGAGGATTGTCGTTCGCCTTTCCGTCTGTGTTTATGCTAATCGCATTCTTATTCAGCGACTTTGTAAACCAACGGCTCGGCTAAGACTGACGTGTGCTCAGGCGGCTGTGATGCCGAGGAATTCAATAAATTAGGACGGGGAAAATTGTCGAGTCAAATGCGGCGGTGGAGCAGTCGAGCACGAACGACAGCAGAAAGAGCACGAATTTTTTTCCTTCATCAGCATCTGCGATACGACGACACGGAACGCAATCGGCCTGAACAGTGCACAGTCAACGCCAACCCAAACGCAACGCCAATTGTGATACGTTAGCTAATCAGTGATACTTCATAATCAGTACACTTAATTAGACAGCCCAGCTATGGGTAGTGATGAGGGTCAAGAAGAACTTAGCGAACTGTCATCATATCAGATGAGCCGGGTTAGTCGTAGCATCAAACGAAAGTCAAGACGCTACACACTCGCAAACGTACTACTAAATAATAGGTAAGTCGTTAAGTCGTAAATAAGAAAAGCAAACAGGCGAGAGTCGAGAGGCGACCGACGAACTCAGGACATGGACCTGAACTCCACGTGTCCGGCAGAGAATTACCGGCCTGTGTCTTGCGCCATGTTAGCAAGTTCACAAGCCACGTTCACGTTGACTCCGAGTACAAAAGCCACCGAGAGCCAATTGAGATTTGTAATTCCCTTTGACTTTGTACAAGAAAACAAAAGCACAAATTGAGATAAAGACGCCCAGGAAGATGCAGGAATAAATATTACAATTTATGTACCAACAAACACCTTCACCCTGTCATTGTTGTGGAATCGCTACACATGGAAAATTTTATTTGATGATTGACTCATCACGCATGCTGCTCGTGGACAATAAAACACGATACCAAGAGGCTATTAACTTCCACATCGCATCTCAGAAGAATATTTAAGCGTGTTTTCCTCAATTTATGGAGCGTTTGCAACTTGTGGCGGCGCGACACGAGGCGAACCTTTTGCGCCTCTGCGCTGCCATGAACTTGTCGGATCCTTCCAGATCTGGCCGCTAATTGGAACGGGCAATAAATTGCAATTGTTACAAGCTGATACATGCTCTAGCCTAGTGTCTTTGAATTGGCAATCAAGCAAGACGGTGCGTGAAAGCCGAAACATGTTGTGCAATTTGTGCGCTCGTGCACTGCAGCTGCAGCTTTTGTTTTACAGTCTCGTTTCAATCTGAAAATGATGAGTTTTGGTGTGGGAGATCGCACAGTTGTTGAGCCGCACTGCATTTTCAAGTACTTGCATGTGCAAGTTCTTGCACATTCAAGTACCAGCTTTTGCAGGTACTTGATTTCATGCCAAGTACTTGATTCAGTAGGTGGCGCACAAGCTTCACCAGGTGAAGCACAAGACAATCGCCGTGGAACACAAACGCCGTGCATTTTGTCCTCAATCCCCCTTAATAATTGCAAGCACACGGAAAATCAAATGGCAGACGGCTTGGCACACGAGGAAAAGCAGGCTCGTCGTGTGTGTGCTGTGCCGACAAACAAAAATTAAATCTTGTTTTCCTTTGTACTCTCGGTAAAAGCGAGAAAATCAAATAAAATCAAAACTCCGAGCCAAGATAATGTGGCGGCCACAGCGGTGATGATGAAGAGAGCCGAGGCGCGGAGATCTGAGAGACGGATTTCTACGAAATAAGAAATAAAATGACGAGATGAGATACGAGAAAAGAAGAAGAATGAATGCCTGTCTTGCATCAAACGAACGATAAATATCTCTTAGTCGGCCGGTGAACAGCGTAAACAGTAAACAAGCATAACAAGCAGTGAATTGCATATTCAATTCCATGCACGACACGGTACGGTCGGTGGCAGGATATGAAGCGAAGATGCTGTCACTTGCTCCGTCTCTCGCTTCTTCTCCTATTTTCCTGTCTTCCGCCTCAATGCTGCCTAGATACGAAAAGGTTAAATAATAATCATAATAATACATCATTATAGGAAATAGAAATAGGAAATTGTTGTCGTCTGCCTTTGTTCCCATTCTCGCACAGCGAACGAGATACGAATGTACCCAGTTCAGGTTCCAGTCAAGTCACTCCAGTCTCTCGCTGTTTCTGTTCCTGGATTTGTGCATAAAAGAGCCCAAACCGTATGAGAACTGAGACTGGAACGTCTTCATGTTTTGACTGCTGCAGCGTAGCACAGTAGAACGAGTTACAAAAGACTTTTCTGCTACGACTACAAAAACGAGATTTCCATTGCCATCTACTATTGCCATTACTAGATCGCTTTGCTTTTCCTTTTACTCTGTTCAGCTCCGCTGCTCTATCGAAGGCGCAAAGAAACAAGAGAGAAACTATTAAATCCCTTGCATCTAGCTTCTAATGCGCTTGCTACGCGGTCCAGACCAGAGATGTGCAAAACCGACTCAAGATACTGTCAGCTGGGAGGCCGATGTTGGCTGGGAAGGGCGCAGCCCGCTCCGTTTGCGCATGTCCGTCAAATATTATAATGGCTCCACAGTGACATATTTACGGATTGTATCGACTATTGACTGCATGCGTGCCATGCCAAATTGCAATACAAATCCTGGACCTCACCCTCCTTCGCCATTCTCAATCTCTTGTGCAATCAGTCGATTTCACGATCGCGATCACGCTGCTCTGGAATTCAGGGGCAGCAGTTCGTTTGTTGGCTCTCGCTCGAAGGTCGAGGCTTTCTTGGTAATGAAGGCGTACAGTTTATTAGATGGGAACACGCACCTCTAATTACATTAACTAGCGCACTGTGCTGGAGCTTTGGCGTTAGCTTTGTAGAAACCAGCAGGAAAGCAGCAGCTAGCGGTAGTAAAGAGCTCTGCTACTTAGGTTTTATTATTCTCTCTTTGTCGTCTCCGTCTCGCTTACATAATCAGCATTGCAGTGGTGAGCAGGGCCAACTGTAAAGCGGCTGGCTACTACGCTCTCTATGCTCGTTCGTGCTGGCATAGCATGAGAGCGTGTTATTGTTCGAATCGTGATTTCAAGTACAGCACTGCTCCTGCAGAGCTTCAGTAGTAAATGTTAAATATAAAAGGCGTGAGACTCCAAGCGAGTTTTGTTAAATAACATTTAGCGTCCGTGCTTCGCAGTCGCGATCAGCGCAGCAGCCGCGTTCAGTCATGTAAACATTGCAGTTACGCTCAGATCAGCGTGCTTCTTCGTCTCCCTCGGTTGCTGCTGGACTGCACCCTGGAGACGTGAATCTCGAGACAAGATCAGCAGCTCCCCGTGAAGTATCGATCACAAAGTTACGTCCATTCGCGCATTAGGCATTAATCAAGTGTCAAGTTCCTGAATTATCGATTTCGTCCATAACGCTTACACAAACTGGGTGAATGCCTGAGACAATGTTTGAGACTCCGGCTGCGGGTGGGACGATGATTGGAAACAGTCTCAGTCCGAGCAGCAGTGCGGGTAAGGTCCCGATTGTGCTGAATGTGCTGGAGGAGTCCACCGAAGACCTGACGCAGTACGACGGCAGTGGCAACAGCTGCGGCGGCGGAGGTCGCAATCCACGTGCAATAAACTACGCAGGCGGCAGTCTGCTCCTGAACCCCCAATTGCTGGGCGGCGCTGGCGCCCCTTCTGCGAGCAATAAGTACCTCAGTGTCAAGCCTGGTGGCGGAGGCTCGGGCAACCGACGACATTCGTGGGTTTACGGGTATGACATTTTAATTAACTCACAGTCGCCACAGGCAGACATAAAGCGTCCGCTGCTATGCGTCTTAATTAAGCCGATGACGTATGACGGCTCGCTCCCGCTTTTTCTAACGAGAATGTGCTCAGGATGACCTCATTCATATTCATGAGACTGGTTTTTAGACTTGAGTCTATCTTTTGTGGCTAGTGATAATTAGTATCTGGTTAACATTGTGGTCGAAGCCTTTTCCGCTGCAAATATGAAACTGCTGCATAATTAATCTCAGCCACGCAGGGAGAAACGTGCACGTCGCATCGCGTCGCAGGTACCAATTAGCTGACGGCCGTCGACCACCTGCCTCGGAGATAATGTAATGGTAATTATGGAAAAATTTACTATGCACGCATCACGCTGGCTAATTAGCTCAAAAAATCACAAAGCCAAGTGCAAGAAAGTGGCGGCATGCCTACAAGCAAAATTCCGTGCCATAATACCATGTGCACTTCATTGTTTACGGACACCAAGTCCAAATCTTAGCAATTAACACGTCTTGCAAAATCTTCATTCGTCACTCGCTCATGGAATCAAGGTAGATTCCTTTGACTATATCTTTTACACTTTTACGTAGTGACATGTTAATTCGGTTCATGCAACTCTGTCGCAATGTGACTCACTATTTGGTGGCCCGACTCCATTTCGGGTAACGACTCAAACGCGTACACGACCAGATTCAAAAATAGACGGATTGCGCCATTGCCCTGCTGCCGTGCATTAGGAGATTTCCACCATTTGATGCCCATAAATTGTGCAAAACGCCCTAAAGTGAATTTGCAAATTCCGCCGCAGTCACAACAAAATCCTCCATGTATTATTTAAACCTACGTATTATTTTTGGCCCCGAAATTTTTCATGGCATGCCGTCACCGCTGCTGCTGCACGACGCACGACTCACGGGTTGGATGCGCATGAGACATCAAACATAATGCATGAGCCTTAAACTCAAAATTCAGTAATGATAAAGAAATTAAATTACACATGTGGCCCATTTATGAGGCAGGCAGGCAGAAGACGACACATCTGCAGGCACTTTCCTCTGACATATTTATTGCATAAGAGGTACGGACGTACGGTGGCTGACAGCATAAAAATATGAATAATGGATCCCTTTATAAAATTTCGCGTTACGCGTGGCACATTTTAAAAATTGTAATTCCACATTCCAAGCGTCACAGTCACAGTCTTTTTTGGCATCGGATATGATTTATACGTAATGGGCGATTAAGTGGTGCGAGTCGCGATCGGGAGAGAAGGTGCGCATTATGGACCATGAAGTGTGCAATATTTACTCTAGACGGCTCCAAAACAGGTGCGGTGGTTTCGTGAAACCTTTAAATACACGCTTCGCGTGGAGACTGTGGGCTATAATGAAATCTTATACGAATCGTACGAGCGTAGTGTAGGAGGGAAATTCTCGAGTTGCAAATTACGAATGGGAAACACGAACCGCAATTCACATTCGCACGTTCAAGCAGGTTTAGTATTTTGGCTGTGACTCGGCCGTCGGCCCAAATGCGAAATACGTTCAATTATAATAGCACAGCGCAGAAGGCGAAGACGACACCGACTCACCGTCGTCGACGACGAATGTGCCTACGCATACTCGTCTGCCAAAATAATAATTATATCAACAATAATACGAGGATTTATAAATAGGATGTGAGAAGTGAAATGCGAATTGCAGTCGTCGTACAGCGGAAAACGAGAGCATGCCAATTCGAGCAAACGCAAAACGCTCCAGCAGCACGAGCACGAGTACATGATCCGGATCGAGTTTACATTTTTCAGTAAATATTCATATTCATAAGCGAAGTGAGAACGGAGCTCAGCTCGGAATTTTTACAAACTTCACTGCGCAGCCAAGCCCTGTCGCGAGTAAACCTTTTCCTTCCCATCGAAATTAATATTAATAAGAACAGTCCTGGCGCCAGTCAGATTAACGCGACGGTATTTTATGATCTTGGCTTGGGCGTATGATTGAGCGCGTGGTTTGCTTTTTTGCTCGATTTGGGATTTCGAAATTCCAATGCAATAAAATCCGCCTTTGCCAATTCTAAGGATTTATTTGCTCGTCATCGTCGTGATCATGACCTTTGATTTCAGTCGACTGGCTTTTCATACTTGAGTTTGAGATTTATTTGATGGAATATATTACGTTTATGATTTTTCTTCCCATTTTACATTTACATATTCTTGACTCTTAACTGCCTCATTCCGTCGTAAATCTTGTAATGACGACTTTTGAACTGCCACTCGTATTGAAAAAACTCATGTTCGGATTGCATAACCGCACTCCAGGCCGGCCGCCCCACGCTTGTACGCGTGGTAAATGTTTACTTTGGCCTTGGCAGTATTTTTGTGAGTGAGATTAAATTAATTACTGTAATAAAATAATCGTAACATATCGTACACGCTTTATGGCATGACAGGCAATGCTTGCCTTGACGTAATCTCGGTCCTACTTGTACTGCATGCTAATACGCAGCAGGCATGAGACGAACGGAGACGTGACCTTTAAAGAACGGAGATTAAGATTATCACCAGTTCGAGAGTTCGAGCAGAGTGGGTCAGCAATTTCATTTTATTGCTATTGCTGTTATTATTGGCAAATGCCTGTCAAAACGCAGCAGCAGTCAATTCAGGATGTTGTGAATAAAAACACTCATAAAGTAGGAGTATGAGCGAGATTAATGATCGTGACGAAAAGTGGATCAAGATGAGTGACTACGACTACGGATTAAGTGCGCCAAATATATCAAGAATGTTGGCGACTCGACGTTATTCTTGTTAAAATTAGATCATGTTTCTGCCCACCACCGAACGTGCTTTGAATTCCTGCGAGATGTTTCTGTCTGTGTGGTCTTGGACTTCGTGGACTCGCTTGCTGTTACTGTTAAATGGTGGTTGCATGTGAATGAAATGCGAACGCAAAGCAATCAATGGAACCATTTGACTGCTTGACGGCTGTGATGGACGGACGGATGGATGCGGCGGACACTAATTCACTTGGCATTAGCGTAGCAAACATGATTTTGTAATGACTTGACGGGTCGACAGGTTCAAGTTGCTGCTTTGCATGCTATTCAACTGGCACTGGCATTGCCTGCCTGTTGCACGCCACATGTTGAACAAGCTTGTTAATTTATCCATGAATTGTGATTAGGATGATGAATAGAGGAGTAGATCAAAAGTTGTGATGATCTCTGCCTTCCACTACACTACGGCAATGCCGGTACCGCCTTTGTATTCATAATTCATATGCATCTGTCTCCAGTAAAGCACAGGTTGGACGAGCCGGAGCTAGAGCTAAAGCACTTCATTTGATGATAGTGGATAGTGAATAATGAAATAGTGTTTGCACTTTGGAAGTGGATGCTGCTTGTTGGAGTGGCTTCTGCTTCTCCTTTTGTGCTGCCGCACCGCACCATGCCGTGCCGCATCGTATCTTTTGAACTTTTGGCTTTTCGCTTTTGTGTCGTCGTCGGGCCGTGACTGTGACGATTGACTTAATACACAATGTAAATAGTGTGTTGATTGATGATAACATGCCACATGGTCGTGAATGCGGTGACATTATTATGCGACCGAGTCGAGTGCTCTTTGAATAGTGAAGAGTGAATCTTCTTTCTACCCTTTAACCTTTGTGGTGCTCTCCTCTGCTGGAACGTAATCCCATTTTACGATGACTTTTCACTCACCGCGCCGCTGCGCGTGCCTGCCTGCCATTCGTTATTCGTTGTGGTCTCAAGTTTTTCCGCAAAAATTCCATGAGTGCTTGGTGATGCGATGGAAAGTTACGCCGAGATTTTAATTAAGTGCTTACGACTGTGTTTTTGATCGTATGACACTGCTACGCTCTGTCCTGTGCCTTTAATTACTTTATGGACTATTGCATCCTATCTCTGCCCTGTTTTATGCTGCTTTAATAGATTTTGCGTGCAGCGTGCTGCCGCGCCGTCACATTTTCCCAGCATCATGCCATTACCTATTGGAAATTGTCCGTTTAATTACTTTGTACTCATTTTTTTTACAAGGGAGATATCTCAGTCACGAGAACGCGAGTCGCGTCCAGTCCATGCTGCATTGCAGTGCAATTAGCGTCGTTTTCGCAATCAGACGACATGCGAATGAAAGTGAATCATGAACCATGTGATCGTCAGCTTCAGAGTCGTCAACACTTGTTTCTCATTCGCGCGCCGTAAATATGTACATTAAATGAATTAATTGAGCTACGACGCATACGCATTGCACTCACATCACAAATACCTGCGCTGCGCATTTGAGTTTGAGTGGCGCAATGACAGATGACAGCTATTAGCGGCACGGATCCTGTGATGATCTCGGCATCGGCACTTAAATGTGCATTTAAACTTTACAGTTACGCGAAAGTGCAAGTGCGATGTGTGAATATCATTTATTACTCGGGAAATGAGTCGCAGCGCTGACGTGGGCCACCACACCTGATTTACAATTTGATGTTTCATTTCATGAGTGCTCGGTGTGTCTTTGCACAGGCAGCAATCGATGCGAGAAAGCATAAAACGCAAAAGCAAGAGCCGTAATAATTGTAAACAATAAAATTATGTCCCCAATTCCAGGCCAGACTTCTTAGCTTTACTGCTTTTACCTGCGCAATAGAACGTGGAAGGATGAAAATAATGCGCTGCTATTGTGATTGCTATTGCTAGATTGCTGTTACGCAACACAAAAGAAGGACAAATACGAAATGAGAAAACTACGTCATGCACAAAATAATAAAATTAATGGAAATGTAAATGGATATGCGATACGATAGTGCCAGGCCAGGACGAGGGCTAGGCGAATACTTTCTTTACTTTAATTTATTTATTCGGCTGAGCATAATTCGATTAGATAACGCGAGCTAAACGCTGTCGCTTATCTTAATGCTGTCCTTTGCGCTCATCCCTGAGGCACGACATGGCGCGGCACGAGCTGGCTGAGGTTGGGTTGAGTCCGCCCCGCGTCCTGTTCCAAAAATCAATACTATGGACAAGGACTTGCAATGTTTTGTTAGTGGGACTAATGAATTGTGATCTCGCACTCATTCGCCTGCGTCCTGTCTTGCGTTCTGCTGACTTACTCGTGACATCCGGCATTTGCTATTTATATTTGTGCCCGCACCGCACCCAGTTTGAAGTGTTGTTCTAGCGGATTACAGGATTAGCACCAATCATTGATTCGTAGTGCTAGAGCAAATTCCAGAACCAAAGTTCACATCCACACGATTTTCTCATTCCATTGCATTGGCTTGCAGCAGCTACAGCATGCCGAGAAATTACAGTGCGAGTTCTCGATTCGAGTTTGACAATCACAACATTAGACTTCAAAGCTACCGAAAATCGCCAGGCACAATTTCATGGGTCAGGGAGTCGGGCGGAGGTGGCAGTGGCACGAGCACAAGAAGAAGTCCACGGCAAATTAACATAAGTCATTTTGACAGTTTTAAGTCCATATTTAGGCATAGTCGCTCTAATCATAACCATAATCATAGCGCAAACAAAGAGAATCACTATTCTGGCACTGGCAGCGGCAGCAGGCCGGTTCCACGGAGAACAACATCGAAGAATGCTCATAAAAGGTGTGCTTTTAGCTATAAACAATTTAATGAGACTCGAAAGTACGCATTAGCCAATAATTGCGCGGTTTGAGGTGCAAAAACTCATTTAATTATGGAAATTAAGGATTTTACGACTACGCGCGCGTAAAGTGCTGCTTGTACTCTGAAATGAAACCAGTTTTTATGTTGTTTTGTTGGGTAATCTGGTAATCAAAGTTTAAAGCTGTTTTAACTGCGCTGAACTGCAATCCGGATTTATCCGTCTTGCCGTTCTACTGGTAACATGCCATTGCTATTTATTTACCACACACTGCGCTGTTTATTTGTATTTTAAAATGTTTGTCAAATTGGTGTTTCGTGGTCAGCGATTTTCCTTTAAGCCTCAACTCCAAGGTCGTATATTAAATGAGAAAAGGCTCAGGAGTTCATTTTATTTTTTTGGGAGACGGACACAGAGTCCGAGACAAAGCCCGAACTCAAATCACGCCACGGTTGACAAAATCTAATCTCGCATTCGTATTTTCTCAATTCTCGGTACTCTTCTTCATCCTACCTGCAACCTGCTTCTTGGAACCGCATTTGGCTTGGCCTCGAATCAATTCCCGAAATCAATTTTCTACGTGACATGCCTATCACGACCGTCGTTCGCCGCACAGCTTTGACGTTGATAATAATGGATCTACAAACGCAAGACTGTTCGACCCGAGCGCTGGCCAGCCTCCTGCAGGACGAGCTGGTGGTCGTCGAGAATCATTTTTATACAAAGCTGACATTGATTACATTAATGATAACAAAGTACCTTCGGGTTCCGGTGGAGTGGCCACTGGAAGCAACATGTCGCGGAATTCGAGCATCATCTCGACGGATGAAGGACAACCCTTCGCCATGCTGGCCGGGTATGTAACGACCATTACGTCAATTGTAAATTTCCAGCAGCACTTCTCTTCCAGTGCACGCGCTCGAGAGCCGCCGCCGCGTGCCATTAATTTTCATTACGCTTCGCTCCGTGTTCTCCGCGTCCGTGTCTTTGTCCTCTTCCGATTGACAAAATGCTAAAACGAAAACAAGTGCGCAATTAATCATTCCCTAATTCATTCAACTTGAGCTGATGGATGACGGTTGATGAGAACCATGATGTAATCTTGGCGAGGAAGCCTTGCCTTTGTACATTTTGCTGTTCTGTGAGTCGGTACGTCTTTCATCATTCACATTGTATGAGAATGCCTTACATATTACACGCTACACACATGACATGTCACAACAAAATATGTCATACTCGAGTCATGCAACCGGCCCAAGAAAAACGAAATAGAGCAGAGCATTAGTCAGTCGCCACGAGCCAAGCCATGTGCTGCGAGTGGACTACGCCAAATTACTGCACACGTCACGCCACTTCGATGACTGCGAACGAAGGAGCGACGAGCAAGTGACGAATCATGCGATGTACGAGACATGAGTACAAAATTTATTTGGCACTGATCACCTACGCAAGTAATGTGACTGTGATGTAATTCCGCAGAAATGAGAAACTGGTGCTGATGAAATCAGGACGACTGCGACGCACGAGCGTATCGCGAAAGAATAACAAATTCCTCGAAGATGGGAGACCAGAGACGAAGATCTTTGTCTCACTTCCTGAATCTTGTCCGCAACTCGTTGACAGAGGGCTTTACAACTCCAAGACTTTAATTAGTGCAAATCCACTGACAGGCGGAAGCTCAGTGCTGATTGTAAAAGTTGTGCGTGAGAGAATGTTTGAGCGCACGAGGCGAGACGAGACATGGATTTGTACGCCTTCATGTTTCCAATTTGATGCAGACAGCGATACAGTATGTTTGAAGCAGATTTTTGATTAGATTCACAATTCCCAATCTCGCAGTACATCTTTTTCTATTTTTTTGGCACATGTTCATAATTCCCTTGCGGGTTAAAAACACTTTAGTCGTGAGCGCCGCGCGGTCCATGAATGCTCCTTCTGTTTCTGTGTCTGCTGCGTACGTGCTCAAGCTTTCGGTGCTCAGGCTCTTGAAATTTTATTAGAAACACTTTCCTGGAATTGAACGAAGAAGATGAGAAAAGCCAGAGAAAGGACAAGACAAAAGACCATTCAAGCATAACATCGCCATGGCTGTGCCACGCCACTCCTTTAGTTCGCATTTCCATGCTCCATGTTCCCGGATATTGATAGCAATAACATGCACGATTGATTGAGTGTGCACGAATTCGAATTCTTGTATTGTGCGCATTCGAATCTTGCCTCTTTCTCCGCACAAAGCAGAGCAAAGTTCAAGCAGTGATAATACTGGAGAAAGGAATCAAATCAAATATCAAATATGCTTTCTCTCGCTCGGCTTTCATCATTATTCACGATTCAGGAGCAACTGATAGTCGCGTACATCGTACGTGTATCGAGTATCGTGCTTCGTTCGGCTAGGAATTTTCCCAGAACTCCAAACGGATTTTCGTATTCGTTTCCGACCCGAACTCGAACGCTGCCGCATCGCATCACCGTGCTGTGTCGACTTTCACAAGCAATCCAGGCACGTTCTCGTGCGCTGTGAACAATGAGCAGTCGCTGGTGGTATTACATGCATAAGTAAAAGCACGGTGGCACAAGAACTAGCACGAGCATTATTATTAGGAGTATCAAAAAAGCCAAGCGCAAACTTTGGTGTAGTCACTCTTCGCCTCTAGCTTTCTATTAAGACATAAGCCCCTCAAATTCACTGCTGCTGCACCGCACTCCTCCAGAATTCCGTTTCCGTTCGTCCTACCTGCATACCACGAACGATAGAAATACGCAGCAGCGTAGTGCACAGAAGCAGGCAGGCCGGAGCTGAATGCTGAATGCTGAAGTGGCTTCTCATTACACAACTTCATGATATGATAATTTGATGTACTATTAAAGTAAAAGCTCCTTCTCTCCTACTGCTGCTACTGGCTTCTGGGGTTCGTTCCATTCGCATTCGCTCCTCTCCATAGTCTCCTCTGTACTTGTGCTCCACTTTACTCTGTATTATTTCTGTGTACATATTTACACCCTTCGTGTATCATCATCTGCTCCGCTCTCGGCATGCTGCGTGCTGGGTTTTGTATCGTCGCAGCCAAGAGTACACCTGGGAAAAGACAATTCTTTTCGCAAACGCAATATTTGCAATACAGACCACTTTTGCACTGTTTACTTACCCATGTATGTATTTACCGACGGCGGAGCCGTAAGTGGGAATTGGAATACGGTAGCCAAGTAGTAAGAGCATTTTTCGTGGTCGTGGTCTATAAAAAGGGATTTTTGTACTCACACCAAGAGACTGGAATTACGTAACAACTGCTCCTCTTGCTCGTGCCCATGTCTGAGCTTCCTCCTGGCTTCTTAAAAATGCTGCACTGTTTTATTGTGCTGCATTTTGCGGTGTAGAGTGATAGTGGTGGTGGTAGTGGCTCTTTTCTCGGCCCATCATGATTTATCTGTGTCCTCCATCATCGTGGCCATCGTCATCACTAGTCGCTATCACGCATCACAGTCATCGATCCGTTCCTCCGATTTTAATTTAGTGCACTTCTGCCAATGCTACGTCTTACACACTCATTCGTCGTGTAGAACATTCTTAAGTCGATGTAATCAGTTGTAACTCCGTCGTGAGTCGTGTCTCGTGAATGTGATTCATTCAGTTCCTGAAGAATTATGCTGTAATCTCGAAATCCATTGATTCTGCGTACGGTCCTGCAAGCAACGACAATACAGTCGACTGAGAAACAAAGGCAACGAATCAAGCAACAATAACGCGTCCTGCATCGAGCTTCAAAATGATTGGCAACAAAAACAAGGTAATCACCAAAGTGGGATCAACATCCTCGTCCTCCTCATCATCATCTGTGAAGTCTACCAGAGTTGTGCAACAATCGCTGTCTTCGTCCGCAATTAATACGAGTTCAGGCTGCACCGATTTTGCTGATCCGGCCTGTCCAGGCGCCGACCAAGATGTACAGATTGCGACCGTGACAGTGACTGCAGTATCGGAGAGCACGTCAACCACGGCAGCCACGATAAGCCAAAGTGATGGAGTGACAATGGCGACAGCAACGACAGCTAAAGCCCAGTTGAAGTCAGGAGGGTTGAGTCTGATTAAGCAGAATAGCACTGGCGGTAAATTGCCACGAACATTAAGCACTTCAGTGTTACGGATTAAGCATCGAAGTTCGTTCTGGGATAAGCTCGAAAATGAGAATAACCTGTTTAAGAACCGAATACAGTTCATTCATAACGCGGCTGCCGCCAGTGCTGCTGCCATCACCACTGGGGATCCTAGCGCCATTGAGAACCTGCAGCACTTGTAAGTTCCCACCAGTAATTACCATTGTTGAGCTGCGACAGAGTTAATGGCCGGAATGAAATCACACGGAAAGAACCGGAGCGAAGCTATAATTCTAACTAGTAGTAAATGTTTAATTAAGGAGGCGGCACGCAACGGAAGACGCACTGCGCTAATTAACCCCGTGATCCGTGTTATACTAATTTGATGTTTATTTTCCTTCACCTGCGCTGTAGGCAAACAGGTTCATCTGCGGCCATTGGATTCAATGCGGAAAACGCGGATTTAATTGTAACACCATTCGCTCAAATATTGGCCAGCTTAAGATCAGTTCGAAACAACTACATTTCATTGACAAATTTATCATCACATCGGTACGTCGTGCATGATCGCTCTTTTTAATTGTTAAATTGCTTTGCATGCAGTTAATTAATCTTTTTTCTTTTGCGTGTAAAGGTCGAGAAGATCTTCATCGAGTTCAACTACAGCCGAAACAAAACCTGCGCCTGCAACCAACATCTCGGTGGGAAGCAACTTAGGAGGTAAGCAAAAACTCCAAAACGATTCGTGGCTATACTGACACTGGCGCCTGGACCGTCACCGTCATGCCTCATGCATGTTAGTGTCAAAACTCGCTAGCCAGACTAGACGGCATGTTCTTGTCACAGGCCTCAAAAGAATAAGATTTAACAGGTGTGTACGTGAAGTCTTGTAGGACGCTCAGAGCAGCGTCTACGTGCGAGTTGCTACGTTGCACTGCTGCACTTAACGATTAGACGATTACGTATAGAAGTAGTCTGTCCGTCGGCATAAAGAAGTAAATACTGTACATCGATCACGTCAGTTAACTTTGACTTAAATGACACTTGTACGACTTGTAGTGTCCCTGAATATCGAAACCGGTTTGTTAACCATTTCTCCATTCGAACTCGTCGAACTCTAATTAGCAATGTGGTTAATTTGTCATCATGTCCCATACTTCTGTTGGTGATATCTGGTTGCATAATCTCACTGGTTAACCTCCGAATCGGAATTACGCAGTTTGTCTCTGTAAACCGACTGCGATAGACGTACCCTTACCTTTCTCACTAAAATTGTTTTTATCCTTTTGACTTTCTGAGGAATCTCACCTCACTTTGGGCTGGCGACAGAATCCGTTCGGTTTAACGTTTAATTACAGTTAATTAGTTTGTCAATGTCGACGCAATACAAATTCCAGTTTCTTATCCCAACAGTTTTTTGCAAGTATAAAATCAATCACATTGTCTCTTGCAGACGAGTCATTTCAAAAAATGGCGATGGAGACGCTGGACGAGTTGGACTGGTGTTTGGATCAACTTGAGACAATACAGACACATCGAAGTGTTTCAGATATGGCATCTTCTAAGGTACATTAACCAGAGAATATACGCTGTCAGACTACTCAGAATTTGCAACTTGGCAAGCGCGTTGCACGTCTTTTACGGTTAAGTTGAGCTAATTCATTTCATTCATTCCCTTCCTTTGAAAATTTCAGTTCAAACGAATGCTGAACAAAGAACTGAGTCACTTTTCAGAATCTTCAAAATCTGGCAACCAAATCTCCGAATACATTTGCACTACATTTCTCGGTACGTGCCATTTGATGAAAGACCTAAATTACTTCTTCATGGGAATTAGTCACAAAATTAATTTCGTATTCATTCTGATTCTGCGCAGACAAGCAACAGGAACTTGATCTCCCATCGCTAAGAATCGATGAAGTTAACGATGCAGCAGACCAGCAGCGAGGAACACAGGACGAAAATTACAAGAGCAAAGGGAGCAACAAAGCAGCAATCATGAGCCACATTTCTGGTCAGTTTTTCTTAATCCTAGGTAGTCTTTGGTAGTCGGATAACCAAATCATCTCTTTTATTTATGTCGCAGGTTTAAAACCATCCAATAGCATAACCGAGGATATTTTGCCAAAATTTGGTTGTTCTGTTGATAAAGAAGACGAGCTTGAAGAGGTAAGTTGGACAACTTTAAGGAAAACTTGAGCATGACTTTACTTCATTGGTTTCTAAAAATTCTAAAATCAAAATATTTAGATTCTGGATCAAATTGATAATTGGGGAATCGATGTGTTCCTAATTGCCGACTTAACACACCAAAAACCACTCACCTGTGTTGTGTATCACATATTTCAAGTAAGTGCTGAAGCTGCTGTTCGCTCAAGTGGTGACTTGCTTTCATCTTTGCGAAATCCATCATCATTTCTTTTTGTTCTTTGAATTTTAGTCACGAGATCTGCTGAAGACGTTGAAAATTCCAGCGAAGAATTTGGTGTCATTTCTGACGACATTGGAAGATCATTACATACAGGAGGTACCTTATCATAACAGCGTGCATGCTGCTGACGTTGTGCAATCGGTGCACTGCTTGCTGAGTTCTCCAGCACTTGAGGTATGTAATTTCAGCCCAATTACGAAGAAAATCGTTTCAAAATTCAGCCAACTAAATGTTTTTGATATTAATTTCAGAATGTCTTCACAAGCTTAGAAACAGTGGCCGCTCTTTTCGCAGCAGCAATTCACGACGTCGATCATCCCGGGTTAACAAATCAATTTCTTGTCAACTCAGCTTCCGAGCTTGCTTTAATGTACAATGACGAATCGGTGCTTGAAAATCATCACTTAGCTGTTGGATTCAAGTTACTACAAAGTGAAGGATGTGATATTTTTGAGAACTTAACCAAGAAACAAAGATTGACTCTTAGAAAAATGGTCATCGACATGGTTCTTGCGACGGTAAGAAAAAACTTTTCTTGTCAGTGTTGCTTTGATGATTGGCCTTGAAGATTCTTGCTGTCCCGGTAGTCCAATTTTGAGAAGTTCAGGCTTTTGAGTCAGGTGAAGGCAGGGATAGTGACGATAGTTTCCGTGATTGTGCGTTCCCAAGTTCCTTATCATGTCTTTTCACGTGTTTCACCATCCCACTTTGATTTTTGATTTGGTTTGTACACTTGACACCGTATTCGTCCAAAACTTGGCGCTCATACAAACCAGTGCTGATAATCTTTTTGTACTCGTCCACTAAGTAAGGAGGGGATATCTTAGGTTTTAAAGAAATTCTTATTTTCCGCAATATTTGCCAATATTTCGAAGGAGTAAAATGAGAAACAAAGTAGCACTTCAACTTCAACCAACCCAACAATTTGCGGAAGACTTTGTTCATACAAGTGAATATTCAAACGAATCTGACAATCGAAAAAGCGGAAAGTCGTTCGATTTTGCCTTAACAATTTACTTCAATGTTTCTGACTTCTGTTGCACCTATTTCACAGGACATGTCAAAACATATGAGTTTATTGGCTGATTTGAAAACTATGGTTGAGACTAAGAAGGTGGCTGGTTCTGGAGTATTGTTGCTGGATAATTATACTGACAGGATACAGGTTTGTGAATACATTTCATGCATGCCAGAGGCGAAATCAAATTACTTTACTGATTTAATTTATGCTATAGGTTCTACAAAACATGGTTCATTGCGCTGACTTAAGCAACCCAACCAAACCACTTGCTGTATACAGAAAATGGGTTGGCCGAGTCATGGAAGAATTTTATAAACAGGGTGATAAAGAACGAGAGCAAGGGCTTCCGATGTCCCCGATGTGCGATCGATATAACTCGACAGTGGAGAAAACACAGGTACGACAGACATTGTCTGGTGTAGACACTAAGCTTGAATTGTGTTAGTCACATGTTCTCTTTCCTTATCGAGATAGGTTGGATTTATCGATTACATTGTCCATCCACTCTGGGAAACATGGGCCGACCTCGTTCATCCAGATGCGCAGGAGATCTTAGACACACTAGAAGATAATCGAGATTGGTATTTGTCGACCATACCGCCGTCCCCACCACCAGCGCCGACGGAAGAGAGCAAACGTCCAATTTTCACCCTTGCTGCTGACGAGTCGTCGCCAGCAACTCATAGTAATATCATTGAAGAAGACGAAGACGATATCGACAAATGACATCTACCCAGACTTGGTCATCGCAGTAGCATCGCTGCAGACCGTAGTATCCTGTTAATAGATGACCGTGTTACGCAGCAGCAAGTCAGTAGAAGCAGTAGTGGTAACAGTAGTCATAGAGCTCCGTTAGTTGTGGCAGAGGAGTCAATGCTTTCACCTGACAAAGAGTCTCTTGGAGGTGGAGGATCATATTTTAGTTACAAGGCGCAAGGAGGCTGTCAAGGAACTAAAGGTAGTGCAAAACCTGAAACCAAAGCCAAAGTGGATAGTTCCGCAAAATGTACTGAGAATGCAACTCCAGCAGCGGCAGCTGGTTCTGTCAGTTCTGGAGCAGGTGGAATTTTAAACAAGAGCAAAAAGTATTTGTTAGCATCCTTATCAGCATCTGCATCAAGTGATCAAAGTGATATCGAAGAAGCCTGTAAACCTTCCACGAGTAGCGGTAGTAATAGTGCTAGTGGAACGCTTCATGTCCAGGGTGAGGCTAAAGACAAATCCGCGTCTTCTGTTTCACCTTCCGTGTACCGAAGACTTATGAGTAAGATGAGGAATGTATTAAAAAGGTGACAGATGATGATCCTGTTGCCGTTTTCAATTGGAATTATTCTTGTATCTCTTTTCATGTGCGCAAAAAAATTCAAGAAATAATGGGAACCTTTACAAAAGAGAACTAATGACCTGATGACCTTTAACTTTTGTACAGACAACTTAGAGACTTATTAATTCTATCGCCGCCGCGCCACCGCCCCGCATTTAATATTGTGAAACTTAAGGATTACTTAAGGAACTTAAACCTGTAAGATTCAATCGTGTACTTGAGCTGTGGAATGAAAGAAATATTATTTCAAGTGTAGAGCGCAGAGACTCCATTGCTGGTCAATGGCGGTTATTATCATTCATTTCACAATTATCTAACAACGTAAGCTTAATGTAATGTAATCTCTCTAACTGATATTTTAATTTAACATGCTTTTACAACAATAACTGTATTTTAAACCATGAAAAATGGCTGTTTGTTTAATAAGCTTTAATAACTCGAATCATTTACAGCTTAACTTAAACGTATGTCCTAGTCAACCCAAGTAATCTTAATTCATGTAACAAAAAGAAGAGCTTCTATCTTGTGCTACTACTGATAAGTACTTACTTAAGAGAAATTAAAAATTAGACGTTGGAATATTTACAAATGACATAACTAAGCTGTGAAAATCTAGTTAAAATTCTATTGCAAAAGTTTGCGACTTGAGAATTTCGAATAGATTCGGAGGATTGAATTGTAATCTTTGTTTGCAAGGGAACTTTGTAATGGAAACTTTTAAGTTGTGCGTCTTGTCTTTTAAGCCCATACAATTCGAATATGGATTATTAAGTTGTGGGTTCTTATAAAATAAACTTAATGCGAAACTAGTCAAATAAATGGATTGATATAATGGAAATCAAGAAAACATTGAAAGCAAAAGGCATTTCATTAAGCCGGAAATAAAGAATTCATTGCATCTTCGCATTGCGCATATGATAACGCGTCACATCACAACTTTGCACACACTTATCCAATTTATCAGCTTCGAGAAGCTTATGCTTAGCTTGTTTCTCAACAAAGATCATCTCCAATCCGAGCAAATCCTTGCATTCATCACGTGAAGCCAAGTTCAAGCTAACATGTGGACAGGGACTCGCAGTTTACGTTACGACAGACTCAACTCAACTTTCATTGAACATTTTGGAAGTTGATACACTAATTATTCGCATTCTGAATTTAATGATCGGATTAAGAGATAACGTTTCCGAAGATTTAAAATATAAAAATGACCGCAGAAGTGTCCTCCGCCTCCGTCTTAATGAGTGCAGAAGAAGCAGCTCAGGCTGATTCAAAACCTCCACCGCCAAAGAAAGCAAAAAGAAAGAAGCGTGCGACTGATATCAAGGGAATGGAAGTTGGAGGCTTCACGGTGATAGGAAACGTTGGACAGCATAATAAACAAGCGGTGAGAAAAATTCTAAGGATGGCCTCATTGGTCGTTTGTTGGTTTATTAAGTTCTTAATCAGTGTCCTATTTGATTTGCAGGTTAAATCAACGCTGCCATATTGGCTATCTCATCCTTACGTAGTTAGCTCAAACCTAAATGACGACCAAAGTTCCATCGTGTCACTTGGTCTTTGTCCTCATTTGACTTCGCTATTGCAGCAGAATTTTATCAACTACTTCTTTCCCGGTAAGATTCCTTCCTGTGTTGAGGCACTCCTGTCCCGCGTTTCGCTGATCAGTGCCTGTGTGTCTATTATGTGTTACTTTTACTTTCAGTTCAGAAGCAAGTGATTCCATGGGTAATTCAGGCGCATTCACCTAAGCTGCTTCGTCCGTCGGATATTTGCGTCTCAGCCCCAACCGGTAGTGGGAAGACGTTGGCGTACGTGTTGCCCCTCGTACATGTAAGCTTTTTAGAAATAGTAATTGTAATAATACGAATTAGTAGAGCGGTACCTAAGCGTTCACTGTGCTTTCGCAGATTTTAATGAACAAGTCCCTCACGCCGAAAATACAAGCACTCATCGTTCTGCCTACTGACATGCTTGCCTCGCAAATCTTCGACGTTTTTACAAGCTACTGTGCCGGCACAAGCTTAAGAGTATTCCTTCTTTCGAAGAAAGTTTCTCTGACATCTGAGAAACGGTCTCTTCTAAAAGTTGCATTGAACGGGAAATCTCGAATACCTTACAACATAATTGTTACTACACCCGGTCGATTAATTGATCACATCGAGCACACGGAGGGCTTCGATATCTCGAACCTGGAATTCCTCGTTGTTGATGGTAAACTAAAATATGAAACTCTCGAAACTTGACCATTAAATTTATCCAGCCTGACCTAGAATTGATCTCATTTTTCACTTTAAAGAGGCTGACCGAACTTTGGATGATCAACAAGGGGATTGGCTGCACCGATTAGAAGTGAAATTCTGGTCTCATCATAGTTCAGGTAAATACGTTTACTAAATCTATTTCAGCTATATTCCTGAATGAATATTGATAACAATTATTTGATTGCAGAGCAATCCCAGCCATGGATGCCATTGAACTTACGGACAGTAGATTTACACCTGAAAAGTTTCCACAAACTCCTGTTTTCTGCAACATTATCACAAAATTCGGAAACTTTGGAAGCACTACATTTGTTTCAACCGAAGCTATTTACTTCAATTGTGGAGAAGAAAGAAAGTAAAGTATCATCTGAAGACGTAGAGACACAAATTGCAGCTGCACCCGGAGCGGATATTTCCGACAACTTCATAGGAAAATACACTACACCTTTGGAATTAAAGGAGTCGTTTGTGTTGTGTCAAAAGGAGCTAAAGCCTTTAATATTAGCGTGTCTGATATCAAAATTCAAGTGGCAGCGTGTGCTATGCTTCGTAAACACTAAAGAGAATACCCACAGACTTTGTATTCTCCTGAAGTCGATGGGCAATGTAAATGTTAGAGAAATTTCTTCCAAATGGACTCCGTACACAAGAGATCTTACGCTCAAGAAGTTTGCAAGTGGAGCGATTGAAGTGTAAGTTACTCTTTGCTTCTATCTATGCGCTGTAATCTGTCTATAAGGTGATTAATCATACAAGCAATGATTCCTTTTTTCCAGATTGGTCACGTCGGATCAAATGTCGAGAGGAATTGACATTCCTTCTGTAGACTATGTAATATCGTACGACCTACCAGCACAGGCTAAAACGTATATCCATCGAATTGGACGAACTGCCAGAGCTGGCAGGCTTGGAAATGCAGTGAGTTTGATTGAGAAGCATCAGGTGGGTTCTCCGTTAGCATTCGTCAGTCGTGGGTATTTTCTAAATCGGGCATTTCTTCCCATAACTTAGATTGGATCGTTCAAGAAGATCATGAAGACTGTCGGAAAAGCAGATATAGAAAGAACTGCAATTAAGAATTCTGATCTCAAACCTCTGGAGGGAAAATTCAAAGAGGCTTTGGCTAGCTTAAAGGCGCAGCTAGCGGTAAGAGCAGGATAAAATGGCAACAAATTAAAAACCATGAGTTCAAAGATTATTTGTTGGATGTTATTCTTTAGGACGAGGCTGATAAAAGTGGAGTTAAACGAAAGATTGCTCAGATGACAAAGACTGTGAAAGCCACTGACTCCAAGATGAAATCATCAAGTTGACCGTCCAAGAAGAAGTAGTTGCTTGCTCAGACTTTTATCAATTCAAATATTATTTTTCTGTACAGCAATAAAAAATGAATGACAATAAATAAAACAGAATCAATTCGTTCTTATTGCCCAAATGAGTAACGCCGCGAGAAGGAATGTGAGGGCGGACAAGCCCAACATGTCAGCAGTGCTATTTTCGCCTAATAAAGACAAACCACATTGCCGTGATAAAAGTTAACGGTGTCATTTTATTTCTAATACGTTTGGCATAATTGCAGGTTTTTAATACGTATTGGTGTATTTTCATATACCTTCGTTTGGGCCATATGTCGCCATCACATTTTCTAAAAATCGCGTCCATTCAATTTCCCATTTGGCCCGGACGTCACTCTTTTCGATTTCGGACATGGCGCTGTACCTGTTTTGAAAATAGGAAATTAGCTGGATTTCGGAGACTGCTTGCTTCTGTCTTACTCAATGGAGTTGATTGCAAGTTGTTTCAGCATTCGAAGGTCGCCTCGCTGCCCAGCGATCGCCATGAACATGACGTACCAATCATGTGAAAGTCCAGTGGAGCCCCAGATGCCAGGACCATCTGAGGCCACGACTAAAGGAAAATCTTTGCGAAGCAGCATACTGGCTGGATGGTTTCGAAAATCTTCAACCAGTCTCAAAACCTGAGCAGTAATGAGCGGTGAAGGAAAATTAAAAAGCAGTCCAAGATTCATGGCACAAATTGCGTGCGTACTTGGTTGGATATCGGACATGATTCGACAGCCATGCCCTTTTGTTTCGCAAGCTCAGTCAAGTGAGGATGTGCGGAGATTGCGTATCCGTGCCCAAATCGAGTTGTGTTTAGCAAAATCGCATCCAAAATATTCTCGTCGATTTTCGTTCCACGCCAGTCTAAATGGAAATTTCAGAAAATATGTTGAACATGATTGTGAAGTGCCTACATTTTAATTAGATTTTTACCTGTTTCGCCAGAGTGAAAGAAGAATTTCACTCCTTTGGAAGCAGCGTCCAATAACTCTGGGATAAATTCGATGAGTGGTGAGCCTTTATCCTCTTGTCCAACCAAATCTACACAAAGACGGTCACACACATTGCGACATTTATTCTAGAGAAGCTGGTACTCAAGACTTTTACGATTGCTTACCGAATCCAGCAAAATATTCAGGGTACGTTGCTTTCATCAGCGTCGCTTGATCAACTCTGTCGCAAGCCAGGACAAGTAAGTAGCATGAGAAATGAGTAATCGTCGATGCACACTCGTTCTCGTACTAGCACTTACAAATTCTGTATTTCAGCGTTTGTCCTGAATCGATGAGGAGCGAAAATCATCTTAGCGCCCCAGAACCTGGGATTGGCTGCCACAAACTGTTCGGTAACCTGTATGAATACTGTGAGCGCTTCCAAAGGCGTGAGCTCCTGCTGGCTCAGTCTGTAGAGCTGGATCACATGGACAATTCACGTAAAACTGTAAAATGAATCGCTTGATTTCTCTCGCCTTACCCCTGAAAGCAAACTTCTCATTTCGATGTACTGCACATTGTCATCCAGAAAGTCTTGCATGAGTCTGTGGTAATATTCTCTTGCCGCCGGTTCATAACTCGTAATTCCGGAAATCGTCGTGATTTTCTTCTCGAACCAGTACCATGCCCGGTCGGTGGTTGGGTAGTCAATCTGCGGGGTTTGTGTGACCATCGACATGGATCGTGCAAACCATTCATTGATCAAGTGTTCGCTGGACGCACGTCTTTGCTCTCGGACCAGACGCCAGCGTTGGTCTCCGTAGCAAGCTGCGACGGGCTGCGTGGCAAAGAAACGGAAGAGGAGATGATCATCTTCACCGACACATGAGTACAAATTATCCCAGTACGTCAGATTGTACGCGACGTAATCGCTGGAGCCCGTGGTCCAATCGTGCATGTGCAGCGCAGCACCTGGAATTCACATTTGCATTAAGAGTTCCAGTCCAGAATTCATTGTGATAGAAAATTTTACCTTTTGGCAGCATTTTAATGATCTTGAACACATCCGAAGCCTCGATGTACGGTTTGGAATGGAAGAAATGTCGCGTGGCCCCAAAATAGTCTCCATTCGTGTCCAGTCCGTCTTTAAACTCTTGAACTTTGAATCGCATGAGGATTTCGTTGACTTGAGACTCCAGAGAGTCCAGGCCAATATTGCTTCCAAGCATCAAGTCCGATTCCGCCTGAAATCAGTCAAGTATTATGACATAACAGTAAGACGCTTTTTTTCACTGCTCCTAAACAAGAAGTTCTTACGTTCAGAGCCGCATTTCGTTGCTGCATGTACTCGTCGATGGAGGGCTGGCCCGCGCATTGTGGAAAGAAGCGGTTTGCCTGTATGCAGATGAAGCAAATTAACACAAATTGAGAACTTAGGCCCATGCTTAATTTTTGTGGAGCAAATCGCGCACCCCAACCACAACGTTTGCCTAACGTGCCAGCACAAATAAATGCCGCATCGAGAATGGCCGTGGCACACCTCAACAGTCGGCGCCGCTGCTCTTGAACCTGTTTTCAATTATATAATTAAGCACTTGAGCGAAATCAAATTCGCAATACATGAAAGGAGCGTTTGTTGCGAAAATAACATCGTTATCGCCTTTGTCTTGCTTTGTGTCGTCGCCTTTTTTGCGATTTGTACTGAAAATAAAAGTTAACACATCGACCCCACCACGTAATTCATCTCTTATGAATTGTAATATCGGCACTTCGCTCTCACCGTTTGCTATTGACATTTGATCACGATAGGAAAGTGTAGCAGTAAATTGCATACATCATCTATGCATTTGCACAGGACCTTGACAAAAGCGTAAGCTCAGTAAGCCGATAAGGCTTGCAACATGAGAATCTCGGCCTGATGATGCAGTTTTATTCGAGACTAAAGCTACAGCGGTGTCATTCCAACGAATCTGAAAAAATTCGATCTATGAACTAATTTCCTGTCCCTACCCATTCATCTCCGCAAAGATAATGACCAAGGTTTCGGTCAAGTGCGTAATGCTTATTGAAATCATGCAATAATCAATTATAGTTAATGAACAATGTAATTGCTATCAAAGGAACTAAATAGAGTCTTGATCGGTTTAATTTATCAGCACGTGACAATGAATTTGAGTTCATTCATACTGCCTTCATGAAAGCCATAGCTGAAGTCAAATTGTCGCCGTTGATTTGATGGAACCTGCAACTAAGTTCACAGCTTTCGATCTTTCCAGGAAACCTGTTCAAGTGCTTATCGAAAAGCTGTCTGATATCCGCGGAATCAAAATCAGACAGGCGATTTCCTGTCGAGCGGAAACTTTTCTACGTACGAAATCACCATTCAATGCAAAATCTGCAGCACCAGCGTCGGGCTTAGCCACGGTTGTCGATTGTTCAGTCAAGGTTTTCAAAACTGCAACTGTCAAAACTACGCAAAGCAAAAAGCAAAGCAATTTTATATTTGTTCAAAGTCTGGCAATGATACCTCTGACTCCGAACCTAAAAATTATGAATCACCATCACTTCACCAGACATTAAAGTATGCACGAGTTTATTACTTCAGTATTTCTTTGCAACCGTGGACTTAAAGGCGTCTGGCTTTTCGTCGAAGCTACAGACAACTAAGACCACTTATTTTTTCCAGCATGCTAAAAATGGACAGACAAACTAACCGTGGTTCAGTGCAGCCAATGTGAACTGCCACGTGATGTCAGTGGTCAAGACCAGATTATTGCCAAGATTCATATTGCTTACAGTACAGAAACGATATTTCTTGTCGTACGTATTAATTTGCTCCAACATTAACTGCATTGCATGTCATTTTCCCCTTCTAACCTTCTGTGTCTATTTGGTCGTGGTCACGAACCTTTTTTGTGCCATGAGTGTCTTTATTTTCAGCTTCAACTATCGGGTTTTGTGTCAATCTCGTTCCCTTTTTGGTCGTGTGAACCCGGTCATAAATAAACTTGTCAAAAATCAAAGTGTGGAAGCTCAATCTTAATCTTAACCTCGTAATCGTACTACGTAAAAGGTTAAAGTACCTAAAATTCATGGAATGATGACGAAATCATTCTTAGTCTTAGTTTTAGAGGCCCATCAGCCTCAAAGCCGGGCTCACTTCAAGACATTTAGCTGTGGTGTAACGTGAAAGTGGTGTTGAGTCTGGAAGGAATCACAAGTTGCAGTTTTCTCCATAAACCCATTGTCTCTCTTCTCAGACAGCAGCGGTTGAAAGACACGAGGTATCTCGACTCGGTCAACACCCAGTATACAGACGACAGAACCAACCCCTATCACTGAACAAAGTAGACTCGCGCTCCTTGCACAGTGTTCTTGTGTCGATTACAAAATTACGACACATGTTTACGAAAAGCCCATTCATTTCATCCCTGCAAGTCAACGGTAGTTAGCTGAGCTGTGCTGTGTTTAGAGCGGTGCGGTGCATCGTCGAGTAGTGTTCGTGACCGGGATAAGCCATAGCACGAGTCTGAATTCAGTTGCAGTCTTTCTTTGTTTGAAGAGCTGAGAAGGTTGTGGTGTTGTGAAGTAGTAATTCAGCTGATTCGTGAGTTCGCTGACAGTCAGGTTGAGTTTATTCCAAGCAATCAGTTGCCAACCAACTCAGAACGGCTCTTTATCTGTATCCTAAAGTGCCGGCAGTCCATTTGCGTAATCTATTGTTCAAAGTTCGGTGGTCTTCAGGAACAACTACAACTGCCAAAAAGATGCTTCAACGCGCAGCAACCAGCCCATGCATGATTGGCATCGCTGGCGGAACTGCTTCGGGCAAGGTAAGCTGAATTCACACTTTCAGATTCGCTGGGATTCATGACAGGCAGGTCTAAGACAAATCTGCCTCTTTATCTCCTAATCTCCTACATTTCGTAGACATCCGTCTGCGAGAAGATCATTGCTGATTTGGGCCAAGCCAACATCAACCCCGAAATGAGGCGAGTTGTTAGCATTGTTCAGGACAATTTCTACCGCAAGCTGAATGAGGAAGAGCACGAGGAAGCCACGCTTGGGCAATTCAACTTTGACCATCCTTGTGAGCTTACAAATACAATCATATACTTTAGTGCTAGAGTAATTAATGCCACAATCTCAATCTATCTCGTATCCTTTTTTTCCTTTCCATTAGCTGCGATTGATTTCGCAATGATGAAGTCGGTTTTGAATGACATATTGCATTCACGAATCACACGCGTTCCAAAGTACAACTTCGTCACTCACCAACCCGAAGAAGATGATTTTGAAATCATTTACCCGGCTGACGTGGTAATTGTCGAGGGAATTTTGGTGTTTTACGACAAGGAGATTCGTGATGTCTTCCAGTTGAAGATTTTTGTTGATACGGACAGCGACAGTCGCTTGATGAGACGCGGTGAGTCACTAACACAGTGAAAGCTTCATACTTCATACCTACCTTCAGCTTTCACTAATCGCATATGTCACAGTTCTGCGTGATGTCGAAGTTCGCGGGCGCGATTTGGACACAATTTTGAAACAGTACATGGGCTCGGTCAAGCCAGCTTTCGAAGATTTTTGTCTTCCAGTAAGTGCTTGTTAAACTTATAATTATTAAGCCCAAGCAGAACGTTGTGTAACACATGTTTCACGTGTTTTGTGTTTAGACAAAGAAATATGCAGATCTGATCGTTCCTAACTCTTCTGAAAATCGAGGTTGGTTAAGATTGCGCTTAAAATGTGTTTAAAGTGCGCCTTCAATGTGTGCAGTCATTGTTTAACAAACACCTGTTCCTGGCTTATTTAGCTGTAGTCGCCGTTGACTTGTTGGTTCATCACGCACGAGAACTTTTAGCCAGTCGCAGTGGCATCCACCTGAATGGCTTGCAGAATGGTATCAATGGCCATGGACACGGCGACAGAGATGGGCACGTTCATCGCTACGGCGGTTTGCACTAAACTTCTTGACGGTGACGTGGCGTGCTTGGTGCCCGACGAGTGCGGCGTCCATTGATAAATTCCATTCTTGTTTAATTACTCATTTCATGAGATTTTAAGAATTGAAGGTACTGTATGAAACTCAGAGTTTTTTTATTCATTTTTACATTGTGCGATTTTACACGAGTTAAATATGTTGTAACGACAATAATTTTAAATTGTGACTGTTAAAAATGTGCAGTTATTCAACTTGAGCACTCAGCGATGATAAGTCTCAAGTGAATGCACACATGACTCAAATAAAACCTGATGTACATGGAAACGATTGGACATGGCCGGTAATTATGTTGCCGACAACAGAAACGACACTGATGATCCTCCATATTGTTCGAAATGCCTGGGAAATCAGTACGAGCACATCACAAATCGGTGGATTTGCAGTAGAAATTGAATATGCTTGCGATTTGATGGACTTTCATTAAATTGAACAAAGTTTTGTTCACACATTACGAACACAAATTCCTTCCTTTCCTGCTTTCTCCACTTGGAATCAAGATGGCCTGTAAAGATTGTCGTGGTCCTGGAGGCCCTGGCTTTGGCGCTCGCATTGCCGGCGTTCGCCTTCTGCACAATCCTGTCTTCACCTCAATGAAAGGACGTAGCAAAATTGGCTGTGACACCAAGCGATGTGGTGGTGGTCGCATTTCTCCTTACTCGGCCCACACAAATGCATTCCAGAGCTCGATACATGTCTTGGGCACATCCACACAGTCTAATGTTTCCAAGACGCCGTGCCTTCCATTACCAGTCTAGTCCGACATGGTGTGCTTAAATTCCTACCATTGCATTCCTACGTGTTAGCTGGTAGCTTTATGTGCGCAATTCTGAGAATGAATTCTTAGACAGCAAAATTCTTGAACCAGAAAAATAAGCAATAAATTTTATTTTTCATATATTTCATATGTCCGACCAGACACTTTTCATTGTAAGTTTTGCAGTATTTTTCCTAGCTCCTCAGCTTCGACTCCTTCGTTTGTGATTTTGACTTGTCTGATGAGTCCATTTTCATCGAATTCCATCCTGTCAATGCATGTGACCCGATGATTGGCATCTGTCTCGTTCAGTGGTCTTCTGTGGTACACAATGTAGTACTGGTCCTTGCCCGGAACTTGAATCACAGAGTGATGTCCCGCACCGGTCGCAATCTGGGGGTCTTGCTGAAGTATTTTGTCAATGCGATTGAATGGACCAAATGGAGACGTGGAAATGGCGTAAGCGACGGAGTAGTCAGGGCCGGTCCATCCACCCTCCGACCACATGAAGTAGTACAGCCCATTTCGAATGAACATGAAGGGTCCTTCCACATAGCCTTGTGGTGTGACCTCCTTCACCGCGTAATCGTGTGTGCCGTCGTTAAATAGCACGAATCCAGTGAAATCGTCATTGAGCGCGGCAACGTTGCAGTGTCCCCAGCCTCCATAGAATAGGTAATGTTTCCCGTCCTGATCTCGGAATACGAACTGGTCGATGGGCTGAGCACCGTTAATAATTTTATCGATGAGCGGCCTCTGGAGAAGGTCCCTGTACGGTCCCTCCGGTTGATCAGCCACGGCGACTCCGATACCACCGAGCTCGTTGTCGGACTGAATATCGTTGGCCCCGAAGAAAAAGTAATATTTCCCATCCTTCTCAATGATGGAAGGCGCCCACATCGCTCGACGTGCCCAACTGACTTCTACACTGTCCAGAATTCGTTCATGCTTTACCCAGTCGATCAAGTTTGTGGATGAGAACGCGTCGAAATGAGTTTGCTGATCGTACGGGGCTGAGTACGTTGGATATATCCAATATTTGTTGCCGAAAACGATCCCCTCAGGATCAGCGTACCAACCTGGGAAGACAGGATTCCCAGACGTGGCATTCTGCGCCCCGGCGAAGTCCTGCGTTGGGTTATGTAATCAAATGGTTGACTGCTCTACAAAGAGGAATGTTTTAATTTAACTTACGTCAACGAATAACACAACGCCAAGACTGATTTTCAGAAAAAGCCCCACGCTCGACATATTTTTCGCTATGTTTCAAATTCAACTTTGTCACTGAAATCCGAATCTTTGATCAGTGATCAGTCGCAGCAACAAAAATTGAATCAAAGTTAGGGCGAGAGCGTTACTCTATCCAGTATTCAGCATACTTGTGAATTTCCAAAGGCTTCAACCTTATCAGCCCATTTCACGACAGGTGCTTGAATTAAAACCAAAGCCAAAAGGAAGATGTCAAGTTCTCCGAAGCCTGTTTTGTGGCCCACGCCAACCCGTGGTCTCATTCTGCCTCTTTCATAAAGAATTTGCCTTGTCCAACCAACGGTAAAGAGTTGAATGTCATTTTAAAATATAATCAGCGACGATAACTTTCAATCGGTTGACATTGCATGTCACATGTGGCCAGCTTCCCATTTTCCCATTGCATTGCGGCGGTCCACTCAGTGAACACCATCATTTCATGTAATTTCAAATTCTGATGCCCACGCATGGATATGAATTAATGGTATTGCGCGCTAAAGCCTTTAATCGCAAGTTATCTTCGGTGCTTCTGCATGGTTGCTACCACTGCCATGAAGCCTCACGGAAACGTCGTGGATCCGTCGGAAGTCCATCAGCTCCGGGAATCCTGGATTCTGTACGTAAAGCACTTCACAGCGAGCATGACTATTGATACAAATACTAATTAGAAGTGGTATCTCAATTCAGAAAGGTTGGCATTGGAACTTCAATTACTATTTTCGTGCTTGTGGTGGCCTTTTTCATTTGCATTTGCTACCCCCAGTGCAACAAGAACGTCCGGCGAAATCAACGAAGATCTGAACACCTTTCCTTCTACGGCAGTGAGCATTCCTGACCAGTATGAGTATGAATTTTGATTATGAGTCATAATTGTTAATGCGTATTTGTATTGCAGTATCGCCAATGTCTCCAACGGTCCGATTTCTGGAGTTCGTTGAGTAGCAGTGAATCAAATAATCGAGTCGAATAAGTGACGTCAACGTTTTAAAACATATCCACATCGACGATATCGTGCCACTGCAAAAGCATTTAGCGTTTTACGCGACACGAATTTTCCGTTGGATGATAGAAGCCACTGCCCGGTGCTTATCAGTTATTTCTCCTATGCAAACCAAACCAAACAAGTTCACAGCTCGCTGCGTAATAAACTGTAGATATGAATTATAATGCTGATCGCTGGCTCTCTCCTCATTTTCTAACAAACACATTTCGTATCAATTTCATGGTCGTGCAGTTTCCGAATTAGGAATTACTCATCATTTCATTACTCGTTTCGACCTTCATCGGCGGAGTGTACCTCTTCCTTCGTCTTGCCAATTTTTCCTGGTACTCCAGACTTGACTTGACTTACGCTCCTGCGTTTGAGTTTTAATAATTATGAATGAGAGTAGAGACCTCTCCTAATTAAATCCTTCTATTCAATTCAACGACCTTGCCTTCTTCTATCTTGATAATGAAGACTGAACAGACCGCGCCAATTCTTCTCATTGTCTTCGCAAACTTTCTTAACGTTCAATCATCTCCGGTGGGTCTGGAAAAAGTGTGGCGAGACAGAGCAAACGATGAATCCACGCAGGAACCTTTCGGACCGTACGTGGCATTAAGCGACGAGGAATTCCTGGATTTCATGGACGAAGTGCAGCGCCACAACGATAAACAAAACTCAGAAAGGTTTGGCAACGGTGACTACGAGTTCAAACGGACACTGGAATTGGAAAGATACCAGGCGCGGACTGAATTGATTCAGAAGATGCTCGATTCTTGGAATCGCGCTTCCAAGAGCAAGAATGTGGAAAAGTATGTTTAGATATTTAGATGCGCAACTCATACAGTCGTTGGACGAACGCGAGAGTTAAAATTAACCTTTCGTATGTACTTTAGGCAGCTGAAGCAGCATTCCAAGAAGAAACTTCATAAAATAATTAGTGTTGCTGGTTTTGCCATCTTCGTCCTAACCTGCGTGATCACATTTATATTCGGAATGCTAGCTTGTTGTGGCAAACTGGACAGATTTTGCTTCCGTCGATCTCGGGGTTCCAATCTAGACCCGGATCCAGAACTGAACAACAACAACGAGGGTCTCCTTGATTATTATCCAGAGTTTGATAACCGTAAGTTGAGCAATTACTAAAACTGGCTGACTGGGATTGACTCAGTACATTAATGTGATTTCTTTGCTGGAATTTGTAGCTCCTGCCTATTCAGATCTGTACTGTGATACTTACAAACACCAGCACGAATGCGCTCATCTGAATCCTGAGACAGAGCAGCTTAATAGTGAACCTGAATCGCCACCACCGCCATATACCGAGGTCTCATGAGAATGCAGTGTCGTGGCAGTGATTAATTTTAACATATAGTATTTTAACAGAGCGCCATGTAAAGTAATTTACCGACCACTCGCCAAATGCAGCAATAAAAAAATCTAAACTTCGCACTCTTCGTCGACATATTTTAGAAAGCTGTAGTTATTTTTATTGACGTCACATACTTCTTTGCTTTGAGACAACACAAGAGCGATTTAATAATTTCAAGCTCCTTTTTTGGAATCATTTACGAATTCAATCCAAACTCCGATTTTGTAGCCTTTGGTTTGGTCGATTTGGAATTCTTCGAAGATCTTTGTGGCCTTTTGTAACGAGAAAGGTGTCATGCGCGCTTACGATCTATGCGAAGTGTGTGCAGAATAAGAATAAGAAGTTAACCCCAATATTAAGGAAAATGGCGATTATGATGAATTGTGTGAAATTTTGAGACTTCTTTCTGTAAAGATGGAAAGAAGAGTTTATATTAGCGATGATACGACCAACCATTTGGCGATGGGACTCGAAAGTTTTCGGAGGGCCTCACTTTAGCGATGTACTTATCTTTGCTTTTCATTTTTGCACTTTCGATTTGTTTTACTTGGAACATTGACGGTATTGTGCAATTTCGGCTGTCCTTATCTGGGAATGTTATCTTGTAGCATTTAATTTAGTTGCTGGTCTTATCTTCCTTTGTAGTGCTCGAAATAGTGTGGCTTGCAGAATGAGAGCTGTATTTCGCTGCTAATAAAATCGACGGTGACTTAACATCATCGCATTTGACACGGTTATGCAGGGAGGCATGAGTGATTTACAAACTCTGCCTATGTGCTTCTGAGTTGTGACTGTGACCGAATATCTTGACAATTTTTATTGAAATATGTTTTGATAATTTCGCGCATCCTCTTAGCCACAAGTGCGCAAATTAGTGCACACTTACACACTGATCGATAGTCGTTTTAGGTCGCAGTAGGAATAATCATGGCGACCTCCTTGACCGAGTTAGCGGCAGTCGTGCTTTTGCTGAGTTTTTGTCACTTTGATTTCACGGAAGCGTTGGAGTTAAACTTCGACACTAAAGAAGGAACGTAAGTTTCATGACTTGGTGTTGATACTGCCTACAGAATTTATTGTTTGGTGCTGTGGCTTAATTCACTGTCATCTTTCGTTCCCAGATGGACCATTGTTGGAATTGCGGCTGGCGGACTGGTGATACTAATCATTCTGATTGCCTGCTGTTGCTACTGTTCAAAGAGTAACAAGAAGCGTCCGACACCAGCACCAGTCGCAAGCAGTGACAAAGGCCATGTCATTGCGTCGAGTAAGTTGAGACGAGCTCTGTTTATTGTTGTGTTGCTGTTGACCTATGAGGTTGAGGTATCAATTAAGACGTTCGGAATTTCTCTTTACTTTCCAGCACAATTTGTGTCTCAAGCCGCTTACAACAATAACAATGGAACTCAACTGTCAAACCCGCCCTCCCAAAGACTTGAACGAGCCGGATCGCCTCCTGTGCAACAGTCGGCTGTGCCAACACGAACGACGCAACTACAACCACTGGCCGTGGTACATCCACCTGCAACCGTGGTCCAACAGCAGCAGCCACCAACTCCAATGCCGGTCACTCCACAACCCCAACAGCAATTGCCGACATCGCCAATGTCTCCACAACAGCAGAACCGGCTGAGCGCAATGAGCTACTCGAGTCAACGCGAGACAACTCCAGTTCCGAGTTCAATGGCACAATCCCCGAGAACGACCGACACAGCAGGCCCGCCGATGTACCGCCCGAATTCACTCTTGGAGCGCAATCAAGACAGGGCATCAGGAAGACTTCCAAAGAATATTTACAAGAATCCGTTTGGATTTCCTGAGGATAACTTTGAGGACTTGCTCATTGTGGAACTGAAAACGAAGCTGCCTCCAAAGCAGCCTTACCTGGGACAAAACTATTCAGGTAACGTAATTATGACACCAAACCCAGCTGGAGGACACGAAAAATAAAGCTCTTATATCCATGCAGTGAATTCCGACCCGGCGAGCTGGCACCAGGATGATAGGATGAGATCACCACCTCCACCCGGATCGTATTCACCGTCTTTGCCACGCGCACAAGTTCAAGGGCACTCGAATCAAGTACAAAGCGATTATGCGTCCGATCATTATTAGTTGTTAGTCATCAACACAAGTCAGCGTTACGTTGTGGTGTGTGACAAGCAGTTCATGCGGGTCCAATGCATATTTTATTTTTAGCCTCAAGGAATCGTACGTATCTGGTAATTAAAATTATGATTATGATTCATGATTTAGTCTAGTTTATTAACGTCAGAGCTGACGGCCTGGGCTGACTCAATGCTGTTTTATGTGTCATACTGTAAAAATGAATATTACTGCTGATACTAACTTGCCGATTGTTGATACATTGTTTTTGGAATTACCATTGCAATTGCACGGAAGAATGCGTTTCACGTCAATGTCGTCAGAGGTTAGCTCATAGGTCACAACATCATCGAATCGAGAAAATCACTTTGTAATTGCTGGATACAAATGTGACATTAAAATGTTGCCACAGCCCTTCCCTGCCCGCCTGCCTCGCCTTATCTTTTCCGTGCTCTCATACGTGCACACTTTGCAACCTTTTGAATTATTCATAACCGCTGCTATGTGCGAAGTGCGATGCTTCATACTTACCTGCGAACGTAATTAAGGTGTCACTACCGGAGAGAGAACGCGTTATCACTTTGGTGCTTGCTGGTGCTTACCTTGCCAATTTGTATGTATGTCATGCCAGCTATCTGGAAATCGATACTGTCGTACAATTCAACTACAATGGCAGTGCTGGTGCGCTCATTACTCGTTTAATCCACTGCATTAGTTAGCGAGTAAAGTGCTTTGCTTTCGCTTCACTAAATCAGTGTATTATTAAGGTGAGTGTTTGCGTTTTCGGTGTTCAGTGATGAATTTATGGAATTTTTGTCAGCGTGCAGGTTACACGACTCATTGCTTTGGCATCTATCTACCTACGCAACTGCACATCACTGCAGCAGCGTGCGAGTAAAATGTAGACAAGATCAGTGATCTAATTCGCTGTGAAGTGATTTCAATTTAAGTTTGTAACAAACGATTCCTGGCTCCGCCACCGCACTGACTGCTCAAACTTATCAGACCGTCAAGTCAAGATGAGTTGGGCCAATGCTCTTCTGCTTGGAAAAATTGGAATTTGCATTTTGGTCAGTTTGCCGAGCGTGGTTGTCGCAGAAGACAATGAAGAGTAAGTCAACTCTGTACAAAACAATGCGAACAGTGTAAGGTACAGTATCTTATTCCTGTGTACCCTCTCAATGCAGCAATTACAAAGTAATCATTGGCGTCGGTGTTGGGGGACTGGTTCTCTTAATCCTACTCTGGATTCTTTTATGCTTTTGTTTGGAGTGCATGTGCTTCAGCAATCGAAGTAAAAAGGGCAGAACGAACGGCGTGGCACAAAAAGGTAAATACGTATAATCATTAATCAGTTTCATGAGGAAGCGAACTGTAAAATCAATGTTCCGTCTTTTCGAAAGAATACGCTGGCGGATATGACGGGCCCGCATCAGGAGTGGATCCATGGACCGTTGAGCAGGAACAGGCACAACCGCGCCAGCAGTACAGCCAATATCAGAGCCAACAACCTCCACCACCACGAAGCAACTACTCCAGGCAACCACAGCCAGTCTATGCATCCGCTCCTCCGTATTCTGGCTACGGTGCACCTTACACAAACGTCTCCGGCGTTCCGATTCCGAAACCAGACTACTACTATGATGAAGACGTGACCAAACCGGTTGACCCAGTATCGTCTATGACATCACCGACAACGCCCAACGCGCCTTCAGGCACGAGTTACAAACCAGTGCCACCTCCCAAACCAAAGAAGTATATTCCACCGCCTGATTATGCCTAATTTTTGTCTCCTACACACATAAATGCCAGTTTATTCTTGTTTTGCATGTGAACTTTAAAGCATGTGTTTCAATAAAATATGTGCTCAGTTATCAAGTAACTATTATTTTGACCTTCGATAGAAGGCGAGTGATAAAATGTAATCGGGAGCAGTTTCTTTGGGAACATTTTCCCTGGGATCAATTTGTCCTGGAAAATTCTAGTCTAATCCGCTGTAATCAATCATGAAGTGTGATTTTCACATGTAGACAGCAAAACCGTGCTTGTTTGTTGCGTGCTTGCCAGGCGAAATTGGAGGATGACAATGCTGTACGTCAGTGAGAAACCGAGCACCTATAATTTAACGAATTTAGGCATACATTCGATTGATTGATGCTCAAACAAGAACGGAAGGGATTTGATTTACAGTTGTAGCGAAGCTAGTTGAAAATGTGAAGAATCCTTTCCCCTTCATCGCAAGTTGGTGTGTGACCATGTCAATTCGGAGAGATGCCAGTACTTCAGTGGGCGCCGTTATTTTCTTCGATGTAATTGTGTCATTTCCAATGGCATAGTTTGTATTTACTTCGGTCGCAATCCACTCATAGAACTCCTGCGCCTGAGAAATTTTAGATGCTTACTGTCAATTCTCTACATTTGTTTAAATTCTTGAAACTCCAATATTGTCAATACCTTGGAGTTGATATTCCCTGCGAAGTAGAGCAGAACCACGAAACCCACACAATAGTTGACCACGTTTACAAGAAATGCCATGCTCCAAAAACGTTTGTTTTCAAAATCGACCTCGAAGAAGGCGACTCCGAGGAATCCCGGAAAGAAAATCAACGACCCCAAAATTGAAGTCACGTGCACTAATCCAAAGGCGTTGTTCAGCAGTTTCGTTAAACATTTCACACTCTCGTAAGCCTGGATTGTTACTCGGAAATCTCGGCTCTCAGAGTAGACGCTCTTAAAATCGTCCATGACATGGTTTAGAAATATTCCGATTCCAACTTCCAGAGGCAAAATTCCAAAGCCTAAGATCAAGAACAGAATTGAGAACAAAGAATGCAGACAGAGAGCCAAGAATTCCATAATTTTGGTTGTCAAGTCTGGCTTTTGGCCCGACACCCAGTAAATTTCAAGTGCTTCAACTTGAAAGCCAGACATGCCCGAAGATTCAACTTCTCCGACACCGACTTGCCCCAACGCGTTCAGAAGAAAACCGGTTGCACTTGATATCAGTATTCCAAAAGGCAGACACCACTTTAACCCGCCTATCAGCCTGCCCTTGATTTCAAAATTTGCCGGTGGCGACGGTAGCTGCAGACTCAAAATCTGCTCGAATGTAGAATGGCACACCCAAGAAAAGTGCAAATAGATCAGGCAGAACGTCGGCGAAATTACCGTATCTACCTGAAACACCCATTGCGTCGACAGCTGACTACCCACCGTGTCCTTCCAATTCCCAAGAGTTTTCACCGCCTTGTACACGCTTTCATACACGATGAGCAAATGGAGAATCATATTAACCAGCTTCAGCGCTTTGTGGTTATGTACGACTCGGTACGTTTTCGTGGTTTCGTTCAACACGAAACGAAACGGCACCAATCCGCTGAAATTGAGAAAGTTCAACAAATTTGTGAAGTTCGAAAAATGCCGATGTTGAACGGAGTGCTGCGAAAGCCACGCCATTTTCCTAATGTTCGATTTTACACAATGAGTGATGGAGTAATGAATTTAAGGAGGATCTGCCATAGAGCACTAACAGAGCACTTAATTAGTGAAAAAGCTTCTGTTATACCAAAATTCATACTTTATTTGCTTTGCTGTACAGTGAAAAAGATATGCGATTAAATTCATTATAGACGGCACTTCGTCCTCAAGATTATAAACTGTAATTAACTAATTGGAGCTATGATGAGATAGAACGCAACGCATTCGATCATCTAGTTGCACTTGGCTGTCGGGTTCATGGTGAGCTGGAATTGCAGTATGACAATGCTGTAGCTCAAGGCAAAACCAATCACCTGCAATTCACACGAAACACGATATAATGATGATTCATCAGACGCTTGACGAAATTGATTTGAGTGTTTTGTTTTGCAGAAAAGAAAACTAACCGTTGCAGAAAAGCTTGTGGTGAAAGTGAAGAATCCTCGTCCCTTCATCGCAACCTGATGAGTGCTCATATCTACACGGAGTGGTGCCAGCACATCGGCTGGCGAGAGATCAAACATCTTGACTGAACGCAATGTGTAAGCACCGCATGTGGAATCGGCGAAGTTCCTGTTGAACTCGGTTGCAACCCATTCATAAAACTCATGCGCCTGGTAGACTAATTTTGATTAGCTATCTTGAGAACTCAAGCCACAATAACCACAAGCATTTTACCTTCCCATTCATACTTGCCCCGAGGTACAGCAACAGTCCGTAAATAAAGAATGTATTGGTCGTAAAAAGGCAAAACGCAACACTCCAAAAGCGCTTATTTGCAAAATCCAGCTCAAACGACGTAGCCATGTATGCTGGACAGAATAAGAGCGCATCCAGCAGGAGGGTGACGTAAATGAATCCCAATACCCGATTCGTAAGATGCGTCACCCGCTTCACGTTTTCGTAGGCATTAACGATTCGTGAAAAATCTTGGTTCGTCGTGTAAAAGCGTCTGAAGTCATCCAACATCTGATTTAAGAAGAAACCGATTCCCAATCCCAGTGGTCCCATTCCATACATTATGATTAGCTGTTGGAAGTAACCGATGACATGAAGAAATACAGCCACCGTCTTAATTCCAGCCGAGGCAGCCATCCTGTTCACCCAGAAGATGTTGAGGGAGTCTGTGTAGAAATTCTCAAGCGGGCTGGATGTCCCACTTTTTATTGATTCAGACAGCGAAATCATAAGATGGCATGTTAAGCCAAATGTGGTCAATCCAATTAGAAGGAAGGGCTTGAGAACAATTGTCCAGCCGGCCTTCTGCTCCTCGGGCAATGGACAAGTAAAGATCTCCTCGAATGCCGACTGACAGTTCCAGCAAAAAATGATGTACGCAAGAACGAATCCAGGCAATAATGCATTGCCCACTCCAAACACCCACTTTGTACCTATCTGGCTTCCCACTATATCTTTCCATCGCGCCAGGTCTTGAACTGTTTTGAAAATTGTGTCGAAAATGGTGATCACGTGCAGCACGAAAAGAAGGAATTTAACTCTTGTACTACTTGCGAAAATTGCACAATCTTCGCCACGATTTCTATTCCGAGTAAATCGGAAGGGCAGGAGTCCGGCGTAATGAAAAAGATTTACCAGCTTGGTGAAAGTTGAATAACGATTGATGTTGGCACACATATTTGTTCTTTGCTTCAGAGTTGCCATGATTCGTGTGTCGTACGGGAAGGCTGAGGATTTACTCGATATCAAACTCAAATTAATAATTTTAAGTGCGATAGGTTGGGCACGCCCGAAACTGAAACGATAGCTTACAAACTTCTCAAAATATGATAATGTTGACATTTCTATATAAATGACCGCCGCTCCATTTCAATTTAACAATAGCTTAATTCACACCTTATTAATTTATTGACTTTATATCGAATATTAGTATTTGTTGATTTTCGAGGATGTTTGTTAGGGTACGTTTCCACTCGTGAGTTGTCCAATCTATTGTTGTAATCGAAAGGCGTTATTGCAACGAGCACAATGTCGAGTCACTCAATTTTCATTGTCCTTGTGTATTCGTTGAACCAACAATGGGTGTATACGATGGCGGCGGCGCATCTGCAGCAAAAGGAACCTTCTGGTTCTGGCTGAAGGTCAAGTCCGCATATTTTGGTGCTGCGATAGAATTTAATTAGTAAGCAGTGAACATATTCAATATGGTAGTTTGGTCATATCTTGTACCCGACTTACGTAAATCATACATTGGTTGAACGAAACTCTGCAGTAGTGCTTCATTGTAAGTGTAGTTGTGCACCAAATCCCGTTGACCTATCTCTCCGCTGTTGGGCGATTCATCGTACCAAATGTATGTCGATCCCAAATTCCCATTTGGTCTGAAGATGAGGCAGAACACGCAGCAAGACAGCACACTCACGAAGGAAATCAGGAATGCAATCAACCCAAGGACCAAAAATATCCGAATCAGATTAATTGATATGTATCTCATTCTTGTTATACTGCTGCGATAAATACACATGCAATTAGGATCTTAAAATAATGTAATGACAAAATACAGAGCCTTGCCTTTCGCTCTCGCTTTCATTCACCAAAATCAATGCGGGTCCTTCAGCGTTGTCGCTGTTGTCTTCTGGCACACTTCCGAAATTCAGGGAAAACTCGGTTTCCAATTTCGGGTCATCAATGTCCGATGGAGGGCCATTTTCGTCAGAGTACAATTGGTATATGAGAATTGGCTCTTGTTCTTCCACGACTTGTTCGTCGGGGTTCGATTCGGGATCGTTGACTGAATAATCAATTTCAAAGCGTATGTCCGTGCTACCGAATATTTGTGGCAGCGGAGATGAATTTATCATACCCAAATTCAGGGTAATGACCAGAAGAAAAACTGCTTGCCTCTTAAAATTCATGATAAAGCTCAATTTAAAGGAAGGTGAGTCGGAATATTCTACGGTTCGAAAGCCTAAAGTAGAATGCGCAGATATAGCAGAGGGAGTAGATAGGGGCAGAACAGAACGAAGCAGCATGAAAGGTGGAATTGACCCTCAGGTTTGGTGCATGATAAAGCTTATCAGCGCCCATTTGTTGGCCCAATCTCTAATACCTCTTTCGTTACCAGCCATCGCATCGCATCATATTTTTCGCAGTAATTGTAAAAATCATGCTCATAAACAATTAGCACAGGCATACGAGTAGTTGTATACGCACGCTGGATTTGGGTATTAACTCGTGCTGCAAGTTTTAAAGTTGAGTTGATGCATTCGAGTCAGATTCATAAACGGGCATGTATTCCAAAGAAACCTAATCGTAGAGTCGCAATTTTTACTTAGTAAGAAGAAGCGTCTCGTTTTGCATTGACATAATGAAAAATGATACTCTGGTGCTCTGGATTTAGAGGATGAATGAAACTGAATGCAAGGTGGCATGGCATATAATAATGGTTTTGGTATTCAGGTTAAGAATGCCACTGGTGATGAACATTATTGGTGTTTGCATGCTAGCATTCTTTGTATCATGGTCTTCGTGATATAAGCATCATACTTCTTAGACAAGCTTCAAGCCTTTCCTTTCGATGTGATCCACGCTAAGGTAATCATACTAAGAATTAATATTACTTGTCGCTCCGAAAACAAAACTTATGGTTCTTTTTCTTATGGACTTGGGTTGTGGAGATCGTACTTCTTTCGGACGACGACAAACGCGCACTACAAATCCTCATGAGTTCAAATGGGTACATTTTCTCCGGCGTGTTTGCCCACATTGATTTTGGAGACTTCGTCTTTGTCCACGAAAAATACAAGCATATCCTGTAAGCCCAGTGAGTAAATTTGTCGAATATTGGACCAGCTCAGGGTTCGACTTGCACCACATCTGCTGTGTCCACTCACTGCGCTTATAGTACATGCTTGTATTTTTCAGTGTGGCGTTGAAAGCGAATGCGAGACTAGCGAAATAAAAATACGGGCTTTTTAATACTAAATCCAAAGTTGTTTGATTACTGGAAATCATTCGAAGGAAGTCACGTTCGAGAGATAAGACATTACGGTTTTGTCTTACATTAAGCAGGGTCAAATCATACAAGAATATTGTGAATGATAAATGATTATTTACATTTCATTAGCAGATGACTCACACTTGGACTACTTTTCAGGTCTGGCCTAACCAACAGTCTGAGCATATTCTTTCTGTGCTTCAGGTTCTCAAATCAGCAGCTAGCTCGTATAAAGCGTGTCAACACAACTGCAATTAAAACTCTGTGAATGTGTCACGCGTGATGTCTGCTTGCCAAAACGCTACGGTATTGGGCATTCTTATTACACTTACAGGCAATTCTTGTTCCTGCTGCTGAGCAAACTCTCAACACGAAACCATGCTCACCAAGAAACCAAGAAGCCAAAATGTCTGGCACTGGCAAAACACCACGGCTGCTGCTGCGACTGCAGCCGCAGCACCCGTGCCCGTGCCTGTGAGTGGCTGAAGCAAAGGGGGTGGTAACAATTCACGGTCTCTCGTCCCATTTCCTACACACATATCAGCTGTTGCTTATGCTCAGTTTCCTTACAATGGAAATGGGTGTTTTCTTGCCTGTTTAAGTAATTATGCATTGAGGCATCAAGCTCCATTTTTGTTGTCTTTATGTTGTTGATTCTTCGTTGGGTGTCGATGCAGAATTCGCCATCGCCTCGTTTTCATTTGCATTTGAGATTTGCTTGCTGACCTGCTGCCATCCTACCCTGATTTTGCATCTGGAGTGAATTTACTGTGTCAATTTCTTGATTGATTTGTGCGTCCCTGGGAAAATGGCAAATCAAGACGAAAGATCATCAACAAACAACATTCAAGACGGTATCGATCGGGAAACCCGGGCGCAGCTGGCGGAATACGAGGTGATTGAATCCGATGGTAAGTAAATCGAAAATTCGGCAGCCTGTGGTGGTCAAAGTCACGGCTTTTTTTTTAAATGCACCTCGTTTGCATTTCCAAATAGTGCTTCGCACGCAAGCTCGCTTGCGTGGAATTCTGCGAGACTCTCATCAGTCGCGAGAAGGACTACGAACACTCATCCGACGACTGGAAGCCAGAATCTTGGCTCAAGAGATTCAACCAGCGGGTCTGATGAAGTGCACTTCCCGTGCTGCCAATGCAAAAATGTGGAAGCTTAGGGTTTTAAAATACCATCGAAAGAGTGCAATTTCTACGCTCAACTACTTGTCAGGATTGGAGCGTCGCGCCAAACACAGACTCAGACAATGGCAAGTTACTGCTACTGCTCACGCTCACTAATTTTCTACTTATTGAAAAGAGAGCAGAATGTAGAATTGAAGTGACTTGCTGTGTCTGATTTCAGCCTGACCTTTCTGCGCATCATCGATCGAGCAAGACGCTCTCTGTGTACGTGTCCTGGACAGCCAATTGAGAAAGTTTTCTGCTACTTCCGCGAGCCACGAGAGTAAAATCTTCAAGAAGTGTGTCGATTTCGAAATATTTGACCCACGAGAGCTGATTTTTCAATTCCAAAGGTTTGTGTTTAAAATTTTAGAAGAAAACAAAAAGTAGGAACAATTTTAGCTTGTAGTGGACAGGACAGATGCCAAAGGAGAGATTGAGATTTAAAACTTGAATTGATTGGCTGACTACATCTAATAAAATTTGCGGCTTGTTTTGTACATTTTGATTTTTGTGACATTTATTGACTGGACTGTGGCTTCTTGGTAGTGGTGACACATTATCATTGGGTATTAATGCACCGTGTGCCGTGCACACAAGGTGTTTTCTTTTATCAAAATTGCGGAAGCTGTGATGCTGCAAAAAGGCGACTTTAAGAATGAAATTTCTTATAATAATATAATAACTGGTATTGTCATTTAGGCATAAGACGTGGACGCGGGTTGCCTTGTGTCGTGTGTGAGCCCGGGAGACGAGTGCGAGGTACATGATACTGACTCTACTTTGCTGCATATGTCTCGGAGGGGAGCAACAAGTGTTATTTTTATTTGCTACTTGCCACTGCCGCTGTCGCTGCATTGACAACTTCGAGAGAGACTAGAGAATTCAGCAAACATGAATTCGTCGACGTTCCGTTATTATTGTGCACGATTAAATGTGGTACGTGACAACAAATTTTGTTAAGATGATGCTTCGTTCTGAAAATCCAGCGGAAACCCTTATCAAGACTTCCTATTTCTTTGGACGAGCGTACAGGATTTTATTGTTCTATACTTGTTTACTGGAGTACCACGGTAAGCTCGATTTTCTTTTTATCTAGTACAGACACCTGAAATTAAGTCAGTCAAATTCACTGGTACAATTCTGAGCGCTTTTGCCCTTTATTTGATTTTCTGTACAGTTGTACGACGCTGATTCAGCGTTCCGCTCAGCTCGTGAAGGCTCAGCGTAATGAAGAGGAAAGGCTTGACGTTTTCATGTATATTGCGCTTCGGGGCCCTGATTCACTGGATTTTGACCCAACCGACGTCCCTGCCGTAGAGTACGGCAAAGTTTATTTAGAAGAAGTGCTCCAGCGCATAATGGTCATCCAGCACGAACTTCGCCTCATCAAAACAATTACGTGAGCCACAATTTGGACGACAACAATGAAAATATACCTACCACTTCAGACATAGAAGCAGTTCACTCCCCAATTTCCGATTCAATTTAACTTCTCCTGAACCATAAAAGCAACTTATCGTGCGTCTGCAATTTCTAGTTCAAGGCAAGATCTTGTTTACTTTATTAATCAAAATGCACATTTGTCCTTTAATATTTGTTTACATTTTTGGTTTGTAACAGATTTCTTGATATGTCTGATTTATTTAACCTTCTTCATTCAAGCAAAAGCATCTCCACGCGATGCTTGGATTTACGACACAATTTTATGGTTCAAAATTATTCAGCAATAAATTACATCTTAAAATAGGCACGGCGTGACGATTTCTAAATTGCATTGCTCCAGTCCATCGCTTCATCTTGTATGGCATGGCTCATGAGTCCTGACATAAATTCTACAGGCATAAATCTTGAAATTTCATGGCTATGTCATGCGTATGCACAAAATTTGCGCTTGAAACTTAAAACCATGAAAAGCACGAGTATACATCTTTAAAATCTGCTCTGTGGAAATCAGGAAAACTAAGCATTTACATAATAACGAGTTGGCTGCTACTGCCTTTGTCTTTGTAATCGAGATCGAGGTTAAGTGTCATGCTAGCTTAATCGCCTTGTTGACATGTTTTCTATGGTCGTCGGTCTGCCTCCCTTCTTCTTGTTGGCTTCTTGTTGACTCATTCAACATTCGCTGTAGAACAGTGATCGGAGTAGTAGTAAAGTATATTTTACGTCACCATCACTGTAATCGTAATCAGGTCATTTCGACCAGTCACTGAAGATTTTTCTAGCATAGCAATGACAAAGAACCCCCGATCGCCAAATTACAGATCCAAGCCCTCTCCTCCATCCATTCAATCGCTCATCACTCGCTCCGGTCCATATTGACATTGGTAGTTCTCCGAGTCTCGGCTGGTGGCTGATGTGAAGTGATGCGAATTTCTCACTCTCACCCTCGCCCCGTCTGCGTCTGCTTCATGTGAGGTGAGGCTGTGGGAAGAATTCTTAGTTTGTGGTTGTGATTCTTCTTAGCAGCGCAGCCTCCCAGTGCCAGTCCTTCGCTATGTTGCGGTGTACTGGTGTATTTAGGCATTTATGCAGCACTTTATTTGTGCATATTAATTCACAATGTGCTAGATCACTCACGCTGGCATTACTCTTTATTGTAAGTGTGCATAATCCATGCGAATACACACATTGGCATTGTAATGAAAGAGAAAGCCACCATCTTGAACTTGAATTGTGTCTAGCTGGTACAGAGCAGCGTGCTCGTGACTTGTTGTCGTGAACTTGTGACTGTTGTGGTTAGTCAAAGCCCTTGAAGCTACTTCGAGAAGTCTCCATATTGAATTCTTGCTGGGCCACACGAAACCTCTAGTTTTCAGTTTTCGGTGAAATCAGTGACATCAGAAAGGAAATAATGGATCCTACTGGCGTCAACATCGACGAGCTCATGTCCAACCTCAATGAGCTGCCCTTCGAGGTGAGCTTGTACTACACTGAAGACTCCAAGCACAAGTACGCGCTTATCAATCGGTACAGGTACTACATCCGGGCGCTTCGTCAAGTCGAGTCACAGCGTAAGTACAACAATCTTGTTTCTGAAGCTTCTGATGGGCAATTTGCGACAAAAATTCAGAAATAGCATCTTTGCATTACGCACTTCAATTTCAATGTGTTCAGATATTACTGACCTGGGTTTGCTCCGCGACCGTTTGACGAAATTTGAGGACATCAAGCGGGACAAAGTTTTCAAGCGGGACAAAGTTTTCAAGCTGGAGAAAATCAACCAGCGAATCCTGAACAGCCGAATGGGAGATACCGGACAAGTTGAGTGGAGGCGAGATGAAGTGTTCAACCGTCTCAAAGCTCTCTTCGGCAGGATCGAGTGTCTGAAATCAGACAGGTGACTCATTCCATCAATATTATTATGCCCAAATCTTGGCCTTGATTCATTCATTCTAACGTGAGGCACGTGTGTCTTTATGTGTTTGCAGGACGCTCGTGATCAAAGCCCTTAAGAAAGTCATCGCCGCCAAGAACTCCTTCAAGCAGATGCATGAAGCCTTCCATATGGGAATAGCACCGCCCGAGTTTGTCGAGGGAGATGACGAAAACGACCCGCCGGATATCATTGCATCCATCACATACAGAAACTAATTGTTCGATGATCAGATGATTCTTCAGTGGAAGAAAAGAATTTTATGAGTTTGCAATCAAACTGAAGTAGTAGTTGAGAGTAGTTTTGCATTAGAAATGAGGCATTAGTCGTCTTTTTAGCAAATTGCATTTCAGTTCAAGTGAAATTACAATCTTGGAATGTTTTATGATATTTTAATGATCGTAATAATTTATCTTAAGATACTTTTTAAACTTTACGTCTTTAAGCCAAAACGTGTAGCAATCTACAAAGTGGAATTTATTATATTTTACCGCACTGTCCTGTTTCATAATTATTTTCCAATTTCTCTTCACTCATTTTTGAAAAATCCTCCTATAACTTTAAATTAAGGCTATGTATTTCATACCCTATCTTCATTTTCTAAATTTGGCCTTGTTCAATACATATAAAATATGCATTCGTACATTTCATTACTTCTATACGCCTCTCAATGCTAAGGACTTGACTTGCTCCTATCTATGAATAATCTCTAGAATATTTTACTTGAGTTCACGCAATGAGACATTTTTGTTCCAAATCCCATCATGAAAGCCGGAAGTCGCCAATTTGTCGACTTTTACATCACCCGCCTGGAGTTCTTCAGCAAGATTGGCTTGTTTCCGATGCAATGGTCCGAACAGCAACAGAAATTTGTGGTTGGACCTCTTCGGGACACACTTTTGAACGCGATTCTCTCCCTGAGTGTCCTAGTCGACGTCTTATACCTAACACTCCGCACTGGAATTTATTTGTTTTTGACTCCGAAAGAGGAACAGGAATTTAACGAGAAGGTGCTACTAATAACATGGACAATCACAGCTAATGCGTCTCTGATTGGAATCGCTACTCTTTGGAAAGGAGCCACTCTAGTCAGAATTGCAACGTCGAGCGTTGTAAAAAATGTCGCCAAGTTACGAGGTAGCGTATGTCTTTTCGTTAATGTTCTGTTGGCCTGAGTCTTAACCTGATGCTCTTCTTTCAGTTTTGGTAGGAGTCACGGAAGAAACTGACCCGATACGAACCCGCATTGTCCACTACGGGCATTGGTTCTGGATTCTTCTCTTTGTTTACGTGCTCGGAATACTCGAACTCTACCACGTTACACCCAAACACCCGATATTCTTATGCTCCCTCACCAATTTCGGAGTCACGCTCTCATACGTTGCATGGGTGCCCTTCTTACTCTTAACGATGATCAACGCGGGCTTCTACATTGGAATGATTTGCTTCTTCGGGCATTATCTACGCATTTGTTCCTTGTCACTTGTAGAAGGGACAAAACTCCTCAGGTAATAATATCCAATATATCGCGGCAACGTTTAAATGCGTGCAATTTTTCAGATTAATGATTAAGTTCTCTGTGTATTTCAGTCCTCAAACAAGTCGACCGTGTCGGTTTATTCAAGCGATGAGCTGGTATCGCCAATCCACTATCATGATGCTGATTCTGAATGAATCCGTCGAGCACATCCTGCTCACGTCAACGACGGCACATTTAGCCGGTCTTTCCCTCGCAGTATTCACAATTTTTCGCCTAAGACTAGAGCTGTCGATAATCACGTACTGCCTCTATCATGTAATCTTTGTCCAAGTGATCATGTACACCCTCGCGGCGTACGAGACAATGGGCCTGATTCCAGCAAGCACGTCGGAATTCCTGACCAAATGGAAGCACTTTGCGACAATGAAGAAACAGTCGAGGATTCTTGCTTCGTTGCGCCCGCAAGGCATGAACTTCTCCGACCTTTTCGTGTATAAAAAGTCGCAATTCATGCACATTTCGAATATTGGCACGAATCTTGTCATATTTTTCCTCACATTAGACAAGTAACTGCGAGAGCAATAAAAAGTACGCAATTTATTCATGTATCATGTCAACGTGCTGTTGTGGCTTCTTGCGTAAGAGGTATACGTAAACGAGGATCGGTGGTAGCATAAGAGCGCCCGACGCTGCGAAGAAAGTGCTGGGCAGGAGGCGCAGTGTGCGAGCGTAGAGAAACGAGTAGAAGGGACCTGCAGAGATTCCGATGACGCAGTCGAAGACGGCCAAGAAGGCTGTCACACTCCCAATTTCGGTGCTGGGCACAAGTTTGGACATTATACAGCGCGGAATGACCTGCATTGTACTGATTCCAAATGTAAACAGGGCTCCTAAACATACGATTTTAGTCATTTTAGTAAACTTAATGGATTAAGACTTAATAGGTTAAGGTTGAGCCTCTTACCAATGTACATGTAAAAGAGAGTTGGGGCCAGTACGAAGATCGTGTACGCCACGAAGCCCGATAGGCAAGTAAAGATTCCAATCCACGCGTCGCTCACTCCCAGCGTTTTATTCAGCACTGTGCCCACAACCCAATTGCCGATGAAACCCATCACGTACCGACTGGACGTAAAGGAGCCATACTCCGCCGTAGTCCAGCCAAACTTGATCTTGCCAAAAATGTACACGACCATCAGCTCGCCCATCCAGGGCGCCTGCCCACACATGTGTGTAAGTACCAGAAGCCCTAGCACCATTCGCAGATTTCTATCTCTCTGCTTGCAAATTGCTCCGAACGCGTCGCGCAGCAGACTCATGTCGAAGAAGGAGGCGAGTGTCTGGCCGATTCCTTCAAAGTTCTGCCTTTGCTTATCTTCCTTCAGCACGAAACCAGCGTATAGCAACGTGGCCAACTCCATCACAAGCATGAGAGCGAAGTGTTGAGTGTGCGTGAGGATAGTAGTGTCCAGCATACCACCGACGTTGTAGCCCAGCGCAATTCCGGCGAACATGAAGCCCATGGCGCATCCGTTCAGAAAGGTCCGCTCCTGCTGCGTGGAAGTGTCTGCAATGTGGCTGAAGAAGGACATCATGAAGGCAGGCTTGCCTCCAACGAGTGCACTTGGAAGAAAACTGGCAACGACGATGGTCCACGGGCCAGTCAGAGTAGAGTCTGGATACAGTCCACAGAGGATTAAACACGCGTTCTGTACGACCAAGGAGACCAGGAAGATCAGCAGCGGCAGCCGACGACCATGACGATCGCTCCACGACCCGATGCTCAGCACGAGCACCAGAGGAAAGGCGTACGTGATGACGAGACTCCAAAACATCAGATTCGCGATCTCTACTTGCAGATCAGTTTCTGCGGCGGAGTATGCCTGTTTGGCGGAGCTGTTCCTATAAAAAAAATGCACTAAATTGTTAATTGACCAGAGGTCACATAATACAACACAATGATAATGGGATCTACCCCGAAGTAAGGACGCGGCAAACTTCATCCGAGAGTCCAAGATGTCGTTTGCATGTGATCTGCAGGAGAAGTGGTTGCATGGACACAAATGTGGCTGCGGTCGACCACGAGTACAGGAGCGCAATCGGACCGTACAGCAGTGCCTTCCGCAGGAGCTCCATTCTGCCACTCTCCGTGCTCGAGGCAGTGTCGTCAATTGAAGGCTTCTTGCCGTCCACAATCGCCACTGTCACCGAACCACCGTTCCCATGTTCCATGTCCATTTTCTCTCCCATTCCTACCAATTTCAGGGCAGCTCGAGAGCTGTGCAGCAACAACGGCACTCGTTCCATGTCCACTCAGTATTTCTAGTCGATCAACCGGACCTTCAGAAAACGACTTAAATGTTATGTAAGATGAGTCATTAAAGGCAGACGCAGAGCTAGAGGAGGACGAGAGATTGAACTTTGTAAGATGAAGATGGGAGTTCAACTAATCCGGCAAGTGTTATCTAAAGGTGCCACACCACACCACGCTGGATTGGTGTGGACATAAAATCGCTAATGGCTAAACCTATGCGAATTGAGAGTTGAGAGCAAAGATGAGTGCGAGTTAAATAGATTGAAAGTATATATACAAACATGATGGTGATGAATCTTTATGTAAAAGTCAATGATATGTGCAAAGGTTCGGAATTTAAAGTTAATCATACGTAGATTGAAAGAGTTGTTAGTCTAATAATTTAGCTCAGGTTTCGGGTACATTTTCCTTACATAATTAAATGTAAGTATTTTAATCCAATTCGTTCAAACGATGGAGTTGGAAGATTAAAGAGGGCAGTCATTAGTCAGAGGAATAGAAAAGAGTGCAAACGACCTCACAGTACAAGAACAAGCATCGTACAGTCACAGCACACGTTCATCCAATCATCGCTTCGGGAAAACTCTTCATGTAGACTGATTGTTTTCGCTTATTTTGGTTCGTTTGGCTGGTTTTGCAACTGGTTTAATTAAGGAACTTGTCTCGCGTTAAGGAGAGAGGACAGGCTCTTTGCAAATTTAAAAATCAATTTGCAACAATTTGGTTTTTTCCGTACCGGAGTTATTTGAAACGCATGCTTTTCTGTGCTGGTCGTTTGTTTCGCTTGCCCATTTAACTTTACGTCATTGAGCAATCAGCCTGGACACGCAAGTTGTTTTGTGCAATTACTCAAGAAACTTGCTCCCTGAATGATTAATTTGGTCGTATTTCCTTCTACCGAAGGTTGGACTAAAGTCCGCATCGCATTTCATTGTCGAGTTTCACAATGAAACGCCAAAATCGCCAGTTCGTGGCGTTTTACATCAACCGCCTAGAATTCTTCAGCGGCGTGGGTCTGTTTCCTATGCGGTGGTCCGAGCCCCAAAACAAGTTTGTCACCGGCAGCTGGCGCGACCTTTTCTTGAACGCATTTCTTTCACTGAGTATTTTCGTGGAAATGCTTTACACGACAATTCGTGCAGGCATTTACGTGCTTCTGACTCCGATGGCTCAGCAGGAGCTGAACGAGATGGTGCTGCTCATTACGTGGACAATCATTGTCCACGGGTCGTGGTTTGGGATCACCACGCTTTGGAAAGGAGGCGGGCTAGTTAAAATTGTGTCGACGAGCGCGGTGAAAAGCTTAGCCAAATTGCAAACGTTGGTCGGAGTCACAGAAAAGAACGATCCGATTCGCGCTCGTCTGGTCCACTATGGCGACTGGTACTGGGCCCTGCTTACAGTCTATGTTTTCGGAATCCTCGAACTTTACCGCATCGATCCGAAGAACCAAATGTTTCTTTACTCCGTCACCAATTTCGACGGAGTTATCTCCTATTTCGCCTGGATTCCGTTCTTGACCTTGAACCTTATGAACGCAGGTTTCTACATTGCAACGATTTCTTTTTTTGGTCATTATCTTCGAATTTGCTCGGTCTCGCTTTTGAAGGGGTCCGAATTGCTAAGCCCACAGGCACATCGACCGTGCAAATTCTCGCAGGCAATGGCGTGGTACCGTCGCTTCTCCATTCTCATGTTGATTCTCAACGAGTCGATTGGCCCTTCGCTGCTCATGTCCACCATCCTGCACCTGGCTGGACTTTCACTCGTCTCGTTCACAATCATTCGCCTTCGCAGTCAGCTTTCTCTCATAACTTGCTGCCTTTACTATGTGATACTGGTGCAGATTATTATGTACACCGTCCAGGCATATCAGACGATGGGCATGTTGCCTGCGACCACCACGCGATTTCTGGCGAAGTGGAAGCGCTTTACACACAACAAGAAAGAAGTTCGAATACTGAACTCCATACGGCCACAAGGCATGGACTTCTCTGGCCTCTTCATTTACAAAAAAGCTCAAATCATGCATATCGGAAATATCGGAGTCAATATGGTCATCTTCTTCTTGACACTGGATCGGTAATTCGACAAGACACTGTTTTATTTGCCAATGCGTGTTGTACGTCGTTCCAAAAGCTAAATCTAAGCTACAGCTACTATGTGAATTGTTCTTAGCGTTTAGCATTTTAGTATTTATAAAAAATTAAGCAATTAAGCACGTACAATGTAGAGAATAAATACAATTGCACATTATTTGCGTCAACGGACAAGTACGAAGAGACAAATTGACAAAATACAAGCAAGAATTCCATTTTCTCTTTCCAAACGGTGAAATTACAATTTACAGTTGCATCGTCGTGATTTGAGAGTCGTCCTCATCGGCCAGCAGCAACTCCTTCGTGTGGAACAAATGATCGGCTTGGATTTCGATGAGCTCTTGGTGTTCGCTGTAATACGAGTTGGAGTCCGTGTCCATTGCGACCACAGCCGATCCATGCTCATGGCCATGCCCTTCGTGCCCATGTCCATTCGTCATACTCGCGTTGGTCGCGATTATGATGAAATTGTCCTGATTGTTGTTTGCCTCCAGCGCTTCCAGGGTCAGCAGCTCGAACTCGTTAAACCCGTGCTCGTGGCCGTGTTGATTGACGACCGTTGCCGCTTGTGGCTGTGGGGCGAAGAGTTCCGAGTAGTCAATGAAATTATGGGAGTCTGGCCCGAACTCGCCATCCACGCCGCCGTCGAAATGATGTTCGTTCTGGCGGAGCGACGGAATTCCGGTCGTTATGAGCAAGTCTTCATGCTCGTTCACAATGGGCGAGTGGGACTGGGAATGCACTTCTTGAGCCGCATTCTCATGAGCGTGGGTCTCAACTTCCCCTCCGCCCGCCTCGGCGATCTCGTCCTCTGCATCTGCACTTCCTCCACCCTTCTCTTCGTTCTCCCTGCCGTTGCCTCTTTGCTGAGTTCTGTTGTTGTTCAACTCGATCTTGTACTGCTGCAGAATTCCACCCACAATGCGCTCGGTTTCTGTTTTGTACTGAAGTGAGCCGTTGCTTTGGCCGTGTTTTGTGCTCTGAGCTCTCGTTTCCTGTAAAATATATGGGCAAAGTAATTTAGCAGGAGGACGACACCAGAGACTGAAATTGTGAATTGTCTCACATGTGCTTCCATTTCGTACTCTTCAATTCCAGACTCATGCACAGAATTTCGTCGACAACTTTCCGCAATCGTCCACACGTGCCCGGCTCCATTCTTGCATTTGCCCCTTTTCTCAAAGTAGGGATTGATGCTCAAATTGTGGCGGACAGAATTCTTCCAGCGATCGTCGTCCAAGCGAAAGAATGCGTGATTTTTTCTGAAATGCGTAAAGAAAAGACACAATCAACTTGCTGGATAAAATGGGTGCAATCATGAGCTTACGCAATCCACGAGTAGATTTGTGAGACGGTGAGCCCTTCCGGATTCTCGTGCAGCGCTCTCTCGATGAGTTCCGTGTACGTGCAGCGTGGTTTGTTGCTCTCATCAACAACACCATTTGCTGACGCCACGTTCATGGTGTAAGTTTTCCCTGGGTTTTTGGCCGTCCGTCGCTTTTTCTGTGACTGCGTCATTTCACTTCCATCGGACGCAGTTTCTGAGGAAGATGAGGACGAACACTCCTCAAATCTGGCGACGGCAGGAGGAGGAGGGGAAGGGTACATGAGTTCTTCCTCCTCGGAGTACGAATGCTTCTTGCAGGTGCGAACTCGCGTGCTTTTCCTTATCGCCGTACTTGCACTCATAATTGACTCGCTTCCTTTTTCTTGTGCTGTCGTGTCGTCTTCAGTAAACAATTCGTTCACGTTAAACTCCAGAAGCCATTGTAGGGAGTCGTAATTGCAATTAATTTCGACGGCTTCTTTCATCACTTTCACAAATCCAAATCAAAACGGTGTCTTAATCGTTCTCGGAGCAGTGCGATGGAAAATGACGCCGTAAGTGAAAGAAGCCAGGGTAGGCCAAGCCAAGCCAGGACAGCAACAGAGAACAGAGAGACAACATCATGCGAAGTACGTTTTCTTGTGAGGAAATCAAAACCCTTGTGCTCTGTACATTGTACAATCTCCGCAAGACAATTTGTACGGACATTGTGCAGCACCTTACCCCATGCCTGGTGTACATGTAATCTGGAAGTCATCGTATTATCATCACATTGTCATCACACAATGCAGGTGAGAGAGTACAGGTGTAATGGCAATGCGGGAGAAAGTGTGAGGGGGAGTCCGTGCCCGTGTCCGCACCCGTACGCGTGCCGTGATGAGGATTTGATAGACACGATGCCAAGCCAGAAAAATCATTGCTGCTCCGTCCCAGTGTGTACCAGCCACCGCCGGACGAACAGCAAACGAGAAAACCAACACCAGCGACAACAGCAACTCAATTTGCTTGCGGAACTGATTTCGTACCATTTTATAAGGCTCGGGCTCGACTAGCGTACAAAGCATCAAGCCATCATGCTCGTTTCAGTCTCATCTCCTGCGTGTCATGGTGTACAGTAATTGATTGTGGGCTGTATGCTAATAAAATACTGTGCAATGTTCATGCAGGTATTCTCATGCACACGGAATGCGGAAAATAAAACACTGGTCTCTTATTCCGTTTTATGCGTAATGCTAAAAATTAATGCGATGCATCGAGAACACGATAAGTTGTAGAGACAGAAGGGACATGCTGCCTTCGACGGATCCTGCAAAAAGAAATTGCAAAAAACTGCTGGCAGCGGCGAGATTCGAACTCGCGCCTCCGAAGAGACTGGTGCCTTAAACCAGCGCCTTAGACCGCTCGGCCACGCTACCATTTGATACAAAAAAACTGATTTACATCAGCTTTGATTCCAGTTGCAGTTAATTATGCACATGAACGTTAGGATGAACGAATAAATTAAATAATTTTATTTATTGCATTTACGACGGTAGCAGTTGGTCGCAGTTTTATGATTCAGCGATAAGCGTGTGAATTTTATGACCATATATGGATTAGACAGATTTGTGCGGTGTGCAGTGCTCAAACTTGAGCTCTTGTGTAACATGTTCAAATTGCTTCAGCGCTGGCTGCTATTTGGACTTGCAAATTCTTGCTTGCTCAGATACAACCGATTCTGTTGTGGCATTTTATGTCTCCTCATCACTTTAAGTGGGCTGTAGATGCAAGCCTCAGTCAGTCCGTTAAGTGCTTTGTGACTAGCGCTCAGGACGCAGCAAACTGTAAGGTGTTTGAATAATAGACAGTCGACATCCTTACTTAGCCGGCTCCACGGCAGCACAATTTTCATGAATACAGCAGCCATTAATACCGCAATTCGTGCACTATCACTAAATTGTTGAACTGTTTTCTTTGCGACTCGCAATCAAAGTAAGGATTCTGGCTACTATAAACGACCATTGCATTAATTTAATCATTTATTCAAGAGGATTGCGTCGAACTTAAAATAATACAACTTTCCTTCGTGCTTCCGTTTAAAAGCAGTTAGGTCAGGCGGAAGAGTCCATAGCGGGGCACTTCATTATTTACAGCTCTGCCTTTATGACGTCTTTTCCATCAGTAGATTTGTCACGCAAGTCATGTTGAGGTATTTTTGAAGGATGTGAAATAATGGAAAGGGCAAAGGCGTCCAAGCTGACTGCTGTCGTCTCTCACGGTCGTATAAAATTTTAGCCAGTCAAATCCAAGTCCGATATTGCACTCTTGATCAGAAGAAATAGTTGATCGAATCCCGAGTTAAAATGTTCACTAATACGACTTACAAGATTATGCAAGTGTGCTTTTCTTGAGCATACTACTTGAGTGGAACTCCACTTAGGTGGGACAAAAAGCTCCTCCAGCTGACAATTGTCCAGGGCCGTTGGGCGACGATTCGACGCCTTGCCTCGATGCTGCTGAGCGCTCTCTTCCAGATTCTCACATCCATTTCTGGAGTCGCCTACATTTCGCATGCTGGGTTAAACATTTCCACAGTCGAAGGCTTTACGCGCATTCCGTTCATGATTGTGGGCCTCCAGTCCTTCGTGTGTGTGGGGGGAGCAAACTCAGGAGTGACAACACTTCGAATATTCGTGAACATGATGCTCGAAATTGACCACCGATATGAAAGTAAGTGCCTTTATAAAATTCCGCCAGTCATGCCATCAGTGGCCTCTTTAATTTCACGTGCTCCTTCCTTCTCAGCCCGCCAACTGGAGATCTTGAAAGTGGTACGAGCCAAGGAACCAGTCGTACTTCGACGCCTTGTTCATGGCCATTTGCTTTCTCGTCGTTCAAAGTTCCGCCTGCGTTGGCCTAATTCTTCTCGTAGACTGCAGATTCCACTTTCTTCATGCTTACATCCCGGAGTTCACGTGTCCCCACTCTACTGAGTCGGAGTCAAGTGGTCTGGCCCACCTTGTAAATCATCAGTCCATTTCATCAGCCTCTATACAAATCCTTCCGATCCTCCTGCAATCTTACATGGTTGCTCACTTCCTCGCAGACTTGATGGTCATTTTCTGTTACTTCTACGGGTGTATCCAGTTTGGATTCGCCATTTTTGAGGAGATGAATTAAGCCTCGCTATTTTTTAAACTCCACTTTGATCTTGAAAGTAGTTACTTTCGTAATTGCATGTTTCCAGAGAATTGAGCATTACCGCCTCCGCGCACTCAGCTCAATACCGACACCTCCACCGAATCTACACTCAATTTAGAATTATGATTGCGTTCTACAACGCAAGCGCCCTGGCAAATTACGTCGGGCCTGCCTTGTTGTTTGTGCTCTACGTTATATACATCATATTGTAAAAGCAGTTGTCCAAAGAGCTTTTGATGTGGGACCAGCCGTGTGTTGTGTGTGGTTCGTCGTGCTTATGACACTCGTATATTTAATCGCATTGTCTTCGATCTGGCATTTGAGTGACGAATCAGAGAATTTAATACAGTACCTGAACAGGTCAGTGGCTCGGGCCAATTCGCTAAATGAGGAGGATCTGTGGCAGAGGCTCATTCTTCGTGGTTCTCCTCCCATCAAGTACCATTTTGGCGCTGCGGGTTACTTTGACAAGTCGCTGTACTTTTTCTTCGGGGCATTGATTACAGACTTCACAATGAATGTGTTGCTCATGTAAATTATGCGGCATTTGCAGATTACATAAACTAATGTCACCATAAAGCAGAGAATAATGGAAAAATTCGGTCATACGTCATGGTCATATTCGTTATATAGAGGTTGGGTGTATGTACCAGCTTAAAAGTGAAGTACAGGCAGGGAAATAAAAGTTCTTCCTCATAATTTATTTCCAACTCATCGACCTAAAGTGAAGTATACAATCCTAAAATATAAAATAGAATAGAATTAAAATATTAATGGACAAAAGTATTACTATTTTGTGGTCACGGAGTTTTTGATGTATCCACTTTTTGTGGAACCTACCCTTTTTATGTTCACGTAAGAGAAGTACCTACTACTACCCAATTAAGTTGAAGTAGGGCATTTTCCGCTTTTACTTTTCCTGAGTAGCTTTCAAGTGGAGTTATTTAGATGCTCCGATTATTTAACAAAAGTTCAATAAAAATATTTAAATTGTATTGAAAATTCATGTTCTCATCAGAGCTGACATGTCACCTACACCGATCTCTGTAAAGACTTCACATTCCAATAGAAATCGAGAACTTGTGGACCTTTTCGACTACTCCTTGACGGCTACTACTTACTACTACGGCTTTGAGATAGCTCAAAATCCGAACACTAAAAATGTTTAATAGCGTCACCTACAAACTGATGGATCTTTGTTTCGCATATGGGTACTATGCTGCCGGCACTCCATTCAAATGGAACCATCAAGATCTCAAGCTGGAAGCTGTACACGGTCGTTGGGCTAAAGCTCGACGTTGCATTTCAGTGCTGACCAGTGTCATCTTTGCCACCATCACCACAGGATCTGGCTTTCTTCATATTCGACGACATGGATTTGAGCTTTCCAATGTCGAGGGTTTTACGCGGATTTGCTTCGTGTTTGTTGGGTTTCTATCCGTCGTTTCCGTGTGTGGAGCTCATACTGAGGTTGCGACCTTCCAAGAAGTGGTAAATGTGCTTCTTCAATGCCATCGGAATTACGAAGGTGTGCTATCGCGTATAGAACTTTCGCTAATCATTTCTGGAAAATAATTGGTAAAACCAATTTTAGGAATCCTCTCTTTGGCGGCCGTAGCTAGAGACCAGAAACGTGCGCGTGTTATCAACGTCTTCTTTGTGTCGATTTCCCTGTTGACGCTCCAAATTCCCCTGTTCATAGGACTCGTTTTGATGGAAGACTGCAGGTTTCACTTTCTCAATCTGCTGTTACCTGAGGCCACGTGCGCCTATGAGAAGGTCCTGTCTGCAGGAGTCGACTTCAGTCACAGGTACGTTTGGGGTCTTCTGCAGCTGGTCTTTCTCATGGCGGTCCAGAGCGGTGCGGTTGCTCACTACTGTGCAGGCATCGCAGTCATGGCTTGCTTCCTGTACACTTCCATGTCGTTTGGACGCTTTCTCTTCCTAGAATTGATGTAAACACCCATAGATTCAGATTTTGTGAGCGCAAATTTATGCCTATCAATTTAATCGTTGCATGATTGCAGAATGTTGAATGTTGAGTCATCGCGGCAGAGTCTGAATCTTCTCGCTTCATATCGGCAAGCTCAAATCATGCTAGGCATCTAAAACGGAAGTAGCCTGGCAAATGTGACGCCTGGGTTGTTCACGCTTTTATATTTGGTGTACGTTTGCTTTGTGAAGACAGCCGTTCAGCAAACAGGCGGCCGAATGACTGCAATATTCTGTGGTTGGTACGTCATAGTAATGACCTTCTTCTATTTGTACCCATTCTCCTGGCCCTGGTATGTCAATGAGAGATCGAGAAACTTCATTCAACATATGCAGCAATCTCTCCCAACGGAAATGACAGTGAATGAAAGAAAAGTGTATCAACTCATTCTTCGGGCTTCCCTACCAATCAGATATAATTTTGGTGTGGCTGGTTTTCTCGACCAATCGCTGTATATCTTTATTGGAAGTTTGATCATGGATTACACTGTTAACGCACTCCTCCTGTGAAACAGTTCCTCGTTAAATAATTTGTATAGAATTTCAATAAGTAGTATTCGTCTATTTTATTCAATTACATCCCAAACAAATTTTTACACGTGTAATGATCATGCAAATGAACTTTAACTAAATGCGCACGCTAAAACTCTCTTTTAGGAACCTTAACACCAGCAACTAATCATGGAATGTCAGTTTACCTTGCAGGCCGTATCGGGATATTCGATTCATAGCGTGAAGAAACCCGTCTATCGTGTACTTGAGTAATTCCACATATTTTTCGACGTTGTCGTCTTCATCTCCATAAATGTAGAGCAGTTGTGAGGAGATAAGTTGAAAGTCCGCGTGCGAATCCTGCATTTGAGTGTGAAGTTCATCAAACGCTGACTGAAGGTCGTGCGTGCCTACCTTGCACAAAGTCAACACTGGACTGTCCTCCACGTTGTTCGTAGCGATGTCTTTCAGGAGCCCCAGCACCCCGTTCTGAAGCCAGCAAATGTCCATGAAATTCATCATAGTCAACTGGAAGAAGATAGTCTTCCGAATGCTGGCTGGAAATTTGATCCCGTGACACACTGCGTTGTACTCCAGGATGGTAACCATGGCGTTGACTCGCCGCCTAAGCTCAATCTGGCTTGCTTTGCTTGAAAATTTCATTCCAGATTTACGAAAGTCATTTTGCAAACTTGCAGCACACAAAGCATTGAACCATTCCTCCAGAGTTGCTCCATGAAGTTGCTCGAAAATGTAGTCTGGGTGCGGATTGTTCAGTACGTTGTACCCGAGCCTTACCAAGCGCTGAACCGCGTCGTACTTCGCTGATTTGAACGGATGAGGGAAGCCGGCAGTAATATCAAATCCAGGCTGTACGCTTGGCTCCTTCGGCAGCGAACTGTGCCAATAGTTCCAGATTTCCACAAACGTCTTTGTGTCCATGCCCTCCAGAATATTCGAGTGTTCGTTTGTGTCCGGATCGACGAAGTCCCCAAGGTCGTCAAGGCTCAGGCCCCAGCACCAGGCGTAGATTTGAGTCATTATTTGAGGTGCACTCATTGAGAATTTTGGAGGATTTGTGCAGGCCACGATGACTACGATGTCCTTCACGAATGCAGCAGTCTTGTCGCGATTGGGCCATAACCCCTCGCATAAGGGCACAATTCTGTTCACGAGTTGATCAAACTCTGGATTATTCTCCTCCAGAATCTCTGGAATTTTGTAGGTTCCACATGGTAGCGTCAAGGGAAGACGACCGGCGAGGTTTTTGGCTGTTCCATAAACTGGATGGCTTATCGGGCCGAGGTTAAAAGAAGCGAAACCGTTGCTGGGCTCAGCTGGGTTGCTGCTGCTGTTTGACACGAATCTGTAATTTTCAAAGACATTGCCGTCCTGTGCATGGGCTTGTGCTCGTGTAAAGAGTCAAGTTACCGTTTCGAAATACTGGCTGCGAAATTCGGGCGGACTGTCGACGCACGGAAATTGTGCGACTGCCTCAATAGGAATCGGAAGTTCATCTTGCCTCCGAGCAACAACGAAACTTTGTTGGAGTACGTTATTGAACTGCAAAATAGGAGAAAAGTTAACGACGTCGCTCCAACGTGTGAAGAATATTCTTTCTATTGTGTTTCAACTGCTTCCTGATTGTCACATATAGGTTGGTCGTGTCGTGATAATGTGATCAGTAATCATGATATGGTAAACAATTTCTACCCACACTCGTGGGAATTCTCGTGTGAAGTTCAATACGTGTATTGCATTGCGTGCTCCTTACCCGTGATTAAAATTAAGTCGGTATTCTGCTGCTTCAGAATGCATGAGAAGTTCTCAGGTAATGTTAAACGAATCAGACAAGTTTTAATGAGAAGCATAGACCTACAAAATATTCTTGGCTTAAAGAGTACCGTTCATGGGGACACTTCGGTCAAAGTTAAGTTTAAGTAAATCAGCACATCATTTCTTATTCTAAAACGCAAGCAGGAGGTCCACTGCAGTATTGAATATGAAACAAAGGGATACTCTCTTTGTGCTCTTTTTGAGTACAGTATATCAAATATGTATTCGTGAAGAGTATGTATGTATACATAAAACGCTCATAGCTCATTTATGATGGGTTGAAATGGCGAGCTGTTTTCACAGCTTTGTAGCTTAGAAAAAGCTGATTCTCACAGGCAATAATATCTCTTGTCATATAATTTATTTGCAGGGGGAAAAACCATATAACCCACAAAATGGATCCAGCAAACGGTAAGCGAGAAGGTGGTCACAATTGAAACATGGCCGGCAATTCGAACTGTGCCGTATAAGCACACGATGCCGAAAATGACGTTGAAGTGGAGTGATCGCTTTTCGAGGTTTCGTTCATGAGGCCACTCAATGCTGAAATAAGACAGAAATAAATCATGGCTGAACTCAAGATAGCAAATATTTCAATGTATACCAGATCTTTTTCAGCCAAAATGCCGCTCCCAAGTAGAAAGGGTACGCAATTGCTACGAAGGATAAAATATGAATCGCCACCAGCAGCAGAGTTAATTCCAGGATGTACCCCAGCCGGAACCCCACACCGCGCCATTGAACCGAAGAACACCGAGTACGCCAACCACTGAACAGCAGGCCGAAGCCAGAACACCAGCATGATGTCAAGATCCATGCACAAGTTATGCAGAGTTTGACCCGTGATTTAGTGACACTGACCTTGATGGTCTTTGGCAGGCGTTCTGGCGAGGACTTGTCACAAGTCACCGAACAATTTTGGACTCACTCGAAAATGAAAAAGAGTCTGGCATCAAATCGTTCCATCAGTTCAGAATACTACAAAAATAAAAGCGGATAATAGTTGTGGAACAATCCAACCGATGCCTTGCTTGACCAATCAAATTCAGAGCTCATGCAAACTTACAACAAATGAAGTATAGCCGTGACTTTTATCAATTTTCGTGTCCGCTTAATTGCGTTGTCTGAATCTTAACATGGAATAAAAACAAAATTCAGGATTAATTGGGCAAATCATACATGCGACATGCACAGCATGCAATTTGACTTGAACTAAAACTTGGTTGAGATCCTACGCGTTCCTCAGCAAATTCTGTGTCAATAATAAAATAGACAGCAGTTTGCTGACCTTGGAATATGTTCCAAATTGGACTTTGCTTTTTTCTACAACTTGTAACACATTTTAAAGCTGAATAAATGTACGCACGATACCAAACTGGGATTGCAATGATTGCGTGCTGGTTTACAACACCTGAATCACCGCACCGTTTAAAAGGTTTAAATTCATCGTAGTAATTTCATTCACTGGGTAAGTGCAGTCCTTGTTAGTTTATTTATGTTTGACCTCTGCTATCTTCCGATTACACGAAAGAATGGCTGATTGCTCTTCAAGTAACTATTTGGCCGAAGTCCGTGACGAAATGCCGATCACAAAGGTGAAAGTGGAAGTGATACAAAACATTCTTCATCATGTGTCACCCAATCTAGAGCTCATTGATTACAGCTTGAAACCAGGAACGGCTGCTGGCGACAATTACATGTCAGTCATGTACGCGGTAGAGATTCACGCTCGAACCAAGCAAGACTTGAAAGACAAGGGAAGACCCAGCAATCAAACGCTGCACGTCATGCTGAAGACAATGTCACGACAAGCCATTCGTCAGCAGCTGTTGGCTGAATTAAAGTCATTCGTCCGGGAAGCCAAAATGTACGATGAAGTTTTTCCTGCAATGGTTGCATTCCAGAAGTCTTCCGGCAAATGCGACAGCTGTGAAATAATCAACCAATTTCCAAAATGCTATGTAACGTTTTGTGATGGCAAATCCGATTACATCGCAATGGAGGATTTGAAGCGGCAGGGGTACGACTTTGTTTTTGTAATTAAAATTGAGAACACAAAAATCGCATGATTATCTGTAGGTTCAAAATGGTGAGTCGTCAAAAAGGACTGGACTTCGCCCACTGCTCACTTGTAGTGAAGAATATGGCCAGAATGCACGCCATTTCCCATTCCATGTTTCGAGGTGACCACGCAGCAATTCATCGTACATTCCCCTTCTTGGAGGAGAAATTCGCCCTCCCACTTGCCCAAATGCCAGCAGCAATGCGCACATTTTTCCAAGAATCGTTGAATCATGAATCCAACATGCTGCGGATAAACGGGTACGAAAATGAGGCTCAAGTCATTGAGGCCCTTGGAAGCGAAGATTACTACAACGAGCAGCATCGACTTGTCGCGAGTCCCGTACCGAATGCCGTGATTGGTCACGGAGACGTCTGGACCAACAACATTTTATTCAAGTACAATGAAAATTATGTCAAGCGTAAGTTTCCGTTGGAACTCAAGTTTGTCGACTTTCAAAACTCGCGAGTATCCTCACGAATGGTTGATTTCGTCTACTTTCTGTACTCGAGCCCTCAAATGCAGGTCATGAATGAACAGTGGGAGGAGTTGCTGAAGACTTACCATGAAGAGTTTACCGTGCACGCCACCAGGCTTGGATATGGCGATCCGGAGTTAACTTACGAGAAACTGCTGGAGGAATTCATGGAATACAAACTGTACGGGGTCGTAATGGGAATTCTGTTATGTCCAGCCATTTCGGCTTCAAAAGAGGATCTTCCTGACATGGAGCATTTGCCCGACGCAACGCAGTACACGGCGGATCGGTTTGATCAGATCCTGGGCAGCGCAATGAAGGGAGACACGCTCCTAACAAAGCTGCTGAATCTTATCAACAAACATGCTCTTAAAATTCCTTTTATTGTAGATATGGTCGAAAAGCAGAAAAATGCACATGTTAAGTAGTAAATGAGTATCCAGTTACAAATTAAGCACCATTTGCCCGTGTCGTAGCATTCTTGTCCATACAGAAGTTTCATGTCTGGTAATCTCTCTGCAACTGCTGTAGAGATTCAAGTTCCAACTTTTCCGAGTCCATTTCTTGAAACTTCTTCATGCATTTCCAAGAAACGACACTCATCAGCACGTGGTGCAGCACCACGTACAGTGTGAAGGCGAAAATTACGATGAAGATCCACTCCACACTTCCGCGAGACAAGTCAACCAAACAGGCTGCACAAATAAGTGCGCCAAGCTCCAGCACCAAGATTACAATGGTCGTTATGAAGTACACCTTGCATTTCTTCACGCTTCCCTGTAATTTGTTGTGATCATCAAAGCATCATTACATAGCACAGCGGAAATTGCTGTAGTTTAATGAGAAGTTGGCAATTCTTATTTGCGAATAAGACAATAACAACAACACCAACCTGCTTGATCCCAACGAGGAAAAAGATGCTTGCGATGGATTCGATAAGTAAGAGAAGAATCCAGAGCGAGAGAACAGCTCCAATCAGAATCATTATCACTTCTGCAATGTGCAAGGTAGTAAAGAAAAACGGAATATGGGAATATTTTGCATTCAGTTCTCTGGGGCATGTTTCGGCAAAAGTGCAATCGACAAAAATGCAGCACCTTACCCCAAATGTGGCTGGAGTCATACCGCTCCCGAGCCGCGTGCTTCGCATTTTCACGTGCTACCTGCACAATTACGAAGCCCACGAGTCCGAACTGGCTGGCGACGTGACACTGCGGACAAAAACAAAGGCCGGATTTGAGGTTACGCTCTTGTAAATCATTAAGCCCGGTTTGGACGAGTAAAAGCAACGCCCGCAATACAAACTACTGACGCTCATTTCCATTTCCATTGTTGCCCTGATCTCTGAGCTTCTCGACGCATGCGCATTTCAACGTGCAGGGCATGGCAAGATGATTATGTAATGCAATGCAATGTAGGGTGGGAAGGGAATGAGTCAGTTTGCAAACAGACAAAAGTCACGCTATAATAAGTTTACACACTGAAATTGACGACGAGTGAAGTTGGGAGTTGAATGCACAACTCTGAATTCCTGCCGTCTGCCATGCCGCTGGCCTTGAGGACCAGTGGTCTCAATGAATGAGGTGAGTTTGTGGTTTGGTTAGTATTTGCTCACTTCTGCCTATTACATTGCACCTGTGTATGTTACCTCACTGCTCTTTGAAATGGAATGGATGGAAAATCACAACAATAAAATAAATGCCTTAGTATGCACACATTCTTAATTCTGACTCACGCACGAATCACGAACACGAATCGCGAATACGAATACGATACTCGAATTCGAATCGAATGACTCAGACTCAAACCAAGGCAGGTAGTTTAAATTTAGAGTTTGCTTAATCTAATCAATCACGTATCACGTAATCCATAATTGTATCCTTCAATACCGGAACTGGAACGAGTAAAGCTCATTTGCCGTGAAGTGCGCCGTGCGAGCAATTGATTCATTCGTTCCTGTTAAATAACCTCTGGTAAGCAAGGCTCATTTGTGGTTAATTATTCTCTTAATTGGCCTGCAATGCAGATATTGACCTCCCTGGTCGGCCATCGGTGACTTAATCTTATTTTGAACTTGTGCCTTTCAGATCATACACTCAACTCGAACGACTAAAAAGAAGCGACTTGCAGTTACTCCAAGCCTGAGCCTCAGCGCCACCATGACGCGCTCCCTTCTTCTTCCTGTCACTGTCCTTCTCGTTTCACTAATCACTCTGTGCTCTTCCTATGGGCTTCGTGAGTACGAAGAGGACTGTGATCCTGACGAGGGCAAGTACTTTAACTACGCGGACGAGGCCAAGAAATGCAAATCAGAGCAGGGGCTGCATTGCAACGAGTACAGCCGTCGCTGTCGGTGCCATCCCAGCTCGGGAGCAATCTACAACTGGGATTACAGAAGGTGCGAGTTGCCAGTGGACAACTTTTGTGCCGTGTCCGGTGTAGAGTGGAAGAATATTTGCGTGGACAACGCGGAATGTACCTGCGGGACGCATTTAGCAGATAAGAGAAGGTGGTACACATGCAAAGCAGACAACGGATACTGCAAGTGTCGGTTAGGCTTCACGAGGTACAGGGACGGGAGTGGATGCTACTGGAGTAGCGCCGACAAAGGACTGATGGCACAAGGAGTCTTGCAGCTGGCGCTGCTGGGTACCTTAGTTGTACTGCGGGGAGTGAGTGCCTTCTAAACTGTTAACCTTTCCGTGCTGGGACCGGCCGTCGACCAGCCCAAGCTGCCTGTAATTTTTTCCCTCCTTGCAAATTATTGGAATCTCTAATCAAGAATCCACCTTCGAGACTCTCTGTCTATTACCTAGCTTTAAGTTGCCAAATTAGAATATTTTTGTATTGCCTTTCTAAAACTTTCTTACGGTAATGAGACAACAGCTGAGCCAGAAGCACTTGACATCCCAAGTCCAAGTCCCAGCCGTTGACGTTGACATTACGGTGTCAATGCACTCGTATTTTCGACAAATGTAGAGACAAATGTTCCATCCCGAGACTGGAATGTCGGTTTACGAAGTCGCAAACTTTGGAGTTTCGCTCGCCGGGCTATTATTATTTTTGCGAAATGGGAGAGATTCTACAGGGTGCCAAAGAATAACCGTGGGGTACCCTGCAGCCAAAACTGGAGGCGTTGGGGTTAGGTGTCATACACCATTGGATAGCTAGTGTAAAACTGCATATTTGTGCAAGGTTTCAT